>BQMF02000520.1:0-273800 GCA_027922465.2 Turritopsis dohrnii
AAAGCTCAGCTTAGCTTCCTTTCAGCTGCTCCCCCAGCATCACCAACATAATTACTCTAATTATTAGATATGAATTTTAATTTCTAAGTAACAATTATTGTGATATTACATATCTTTTTCATCCTGAGGAGATCAATGTAGAAACTTTATATAATTATTGTGCTGTCCAAATGATGTATTGGTTGCCGCCAGTATACACAGAATCTTTTTATAGAATTCATTATGTTTGATGTGGTTAAATTAGAGTTTCGTATTGTGTCAATGCACTTTTTGGAGTACGTGGGTGGCAAATATCCAGTAACAATCATTCCGCTTATTCGTACCAATAGATCTTCATAAATAATCTCTACCGTAGCATAAAGAAAAGCCTCTTTTTTCCGTTAATGTAGACTGACTTTCTTGACGAACATTGTCAATCGCATCAACATTTTTGTTGATTTAATGCTGATGCTTCTCGAGTTGAATGATGTGACTGTTTTAGTTTAGCAGGACGAATCTAGGCTGCTCGTGTTGCATTTTTGTTTCATTTTCAGCAGCAAAGCTTGCAGAAATCCTTCTGCCCGGTAGGGCATCTTGTTTTCATTGGTTTATGGTGGTTATACGATTTTTAAAACTGAATACAAGAGGCCAATCTGGGATTAGTTAGCTTGCTACCATTTGGCTAAAGATTTATCCATCCATTGAACTGAAGTATCAGTTAAACAATGTCAAAAAATTCCTTTGTTCTTGAATTTCAGTGGATTCAAAATCAATACCTTCCAACAGCTCTCAGGCAACACTCCTTGCTGCATGGTTAGAGCAGGAAAAATGTTTAGCAGTATAGGTTAAGTTGAGATAAAAGGAACGATCCGGCCTTATATGCATTATGTGGAATGAAGAAAGATACTACAGGGGAATCTCTATAAAGCGGACATCATTGGGACCTGAAAAAAGTGTCCACTTTAGGGAGATGTCCGCTTTATAATTGTCCGCTTTATAGAGACTTTCTCATAAGAGTTTGACTGTAAATCCATCCGTTCCCAGATGGATTTGTAGTTAGTATTTTGGCTTTCTGAAAAGCGAGATGGTTGGATTCAGCTACCTTTTATGGACATTTCCCTTCATAATGGGATAATGGTGCAGGCCTCTAGGGGAACATATAAGTCTTTCAGACTTGTGAATAATCACATGATTTGAGTCGTTTAGGGTTTGGATGTACCATGAGCAGGGAATATATTTGCAATCCCTTCTTGAATCACGTCTAAATCTTGGTAGCACGCAAGGGAAAATCTTTCATATGATTTGTTCATTTATCATTTTTTCTCTTAAGAAAATCGTCTATACACCTATTAATCTATATCTTCTAAAAGATACCGTTTTCATCCAATTCATTGTCGGCATCGTTTTGTTTTAGCATATGGCCGATATTTAACGAGAACTAAACGATCATTTCTGTTCGTTCAGAGGAGGTGGTCAGAAGATTACCATTAATGCCATTGACCAATTGCTGTGCTGTCAATCCTGGCGTAAACATTGTTTTGGTGATGACTTGATACGGGTAGAATATACCTTGTTCCTTAAACAAAAGTACTCCATCAACCTACAGTCATTAACAGGCCATTATACGAAATGATGCGTTTACAGGCGTATCCAATGGCACTTTGAGTGAGATGGAAGTGTTTGTCAGAAATCAATAATGTGTGCAGTAACTACAGGTGGACCTTTGCCACTGAAATATATGGCAGAATAAAATGTTTGGTGTGTCTTTGCCAACTTTTGATATTATATATGTTAGATTGAATCGTACAAAAAAATTAAGATCGGTTGTAAAAGAAAAAGACACATGGAAACACAAGTATCAGAAAACTTTACCGATTCGTATGAATATGGCACTGAAAAAAAAAGGAAAAAGGAAAAGAATAACTTTGCAAAAATCATTGGACAGGTGGAACAATCTGAAAAATGAAGCGCACTGTAGGAGATTTTGGTAAAATATTGTTAAACTTTAGAATAAAAATTTGCAAAATGATGTCTTCCCATCACGATGCTTAAGTCTTAAGGCTTCGTTCCATTGCTTTCTTTTGGAAGAATTCTTCAAACATATTCGTAGTTTTTTCCACTCAAGGGCTTTGGTATTAGTTGTCAAAAATGTAGGAGTATCATGTACTGGTCTTCTGGGTTTAAAGAAGATAAGCAGAAATTATCAGAAAAGCTATTCAAATTGATGGAAAAATGATTCAGCAGTGATTGTAGGAAAAAATATGTCTTAAAATTTTGATAAAATGTCTTGATAGACAAATCAGAAGCATATATGTCTGGATTTTAGTGAAAAAACGGAAACAATGGTCAAGTTCCCTTGGATACAAGTTATCTTGCTATATTAGTAAAAGTATTTGCAAGGGTCAAACACTTATCATAATTATTTATGTATTTTAGTGATAAAATAACAAAAGAACCCATAAAAACAAGCGTCTATCGTAACTGGTTATGCACAACATTTGCTAGTAAGCTACCAAAAATAAAGAATCTAAAATTTCTAAATTTTTCTAAAAATGAATAAGTAGCGATAGGAATTATCATTTGAACAGGTTTCGAAGTGCTTCTACTGTGACATTCAAATATTTGGAAATAAAACACAATTGTGAAAACAATAAAAGAACAGCAACTGAACACGTACACAAACGAACACGGAAATTGTATTTTTAAGCTGTTAAGCAACCGTTCCATTATACTGATAATTTATCAGTTATCTTTCTTATAAAACAGCTCAATTTCTTTTTTAAAGTGTTCGACCGAAAAAATTCTTTTCTATTTTATTTTTGTTTTCACTTTTAATAAACTGAAATGAGATATTTCAAATAAGATAAAAAAACCGAATAAATGAGACACGATCAATTTCACTCACGAGATATTAGTTAAACACATTCGAAAACAGTCTACAACATAATCAATTTCAGTGAATTGAGAAATTGGAAATGATGGATGGACGACCAATCGAAATATTTTTTACTTTACTCTGCATGCAACTGCTCAGTTTAACTGCAAGTTATAGCTTTGCCAATGGTATGAACTTTAGAAGAAACAATGGTATAGAAGGATTAGCAGGTATTTGTTAAAAGTTAAGATTCTCACATACTTCAACCAGTATATTCTTTTATATCGTTTTAAATCGGAAAATCTATTTTCTTTTTAGATGAACTATTGTCTGAAGGCGTTCCTGATAATTTTCCTTGCAAAGAAGTAGCTGAGTTACAAAATGGCGTCGTTAAATGTGGTGGAAAGTTATGTTATATCAAGTGCAATGAAGGATTTAACGCAAACCCAGACCATGCTTTTGTGTATAGGTGCAAATCAACTGGGGAATGGGTACCTCTTCCTGCTTCCAAACCAGTTCCGTGGCCTGATTGTGTTAAGTATTGATTAGGTAAGATAATAATAAGTGCGAATCAAATTATGTACTTCAAACAATTTATAAGATTTTGAAGCCATAGCTGTAAATGATAATTAGAAATCCTTAAAGGTATTGGAGTATTTTGTATCTTGTCTTCTAACCCAAGCTTATAATGTTTGCCATTTTCTTATTTAGGTAGCCAGTGCAAAAACGTCAAAGCAATCGTAACTCAACTGCCTCTCCAAGCACCACTTAGATTTAGCGTGGATTTCACATTGCAACATACAACTGTACCAAATCAACACGATTATAAATGTATATTTTTCTATGAAACAGACTCAAAAGCAATCTCACTTGGGCAAATTTGTTGAAAAGTCACTGCGGGTGAGTATATTTCTATGGAAAACACACAAATGTACACACTATTTCCATGAAAATGCACTTCATTGCAGTGACTTTTGACAATTTGCCGTGTGGGATATTAATTTATCTTGAAATAAACCAACAACAAACTTTATCTCATTTGTTTTAAAAGAATTTTGCTTATCCAACAATTTCAAACCATCAAACTTTCTGTTGAATTCTTATAATAGTGGTTGAAGGAACGAAACAAACTCTGTTTACTCAGTTACCCAAACAAAGCGCACAAAGTTTACACCATGAAGTTTTGAGAGAATGAGACTTTTAGATAAAGTAAAGGAAACCTGAGACCAAACATGTTTTTTTTTGACATAATGCACTTTGATAATAATATACTTTAATCTACTTTGATATACTTTAATACTCGTGAAATCTTTAATCTGTCATACCTTTCTAAGGGTTTTTCCCAACTATCCCACTCCCCATCGTTTTGACGTGATAAGTTGATAAACATTACCGTTATGGTCCCATTTAGCAATTTATAGTTAAGAAAAAACCTACACTTCATAACGGTCTGGGAAACATAACGCTAGTAATTGTAAGCAGTGTAACAAATTTGTAATTGATAATTTGTAAAAATTTGACAGTACTATAGTAGGCCATTCAATATCCATTAAAATTATCTGAAGTTAGTGCAGTCATTTCTTTTTGAACATATTCATATTTCACAATTAATAATTAATACACCGATTATTGGCCTTATCCAAGTATTTTATAATCAGAAAAGCAGCATTTGCAAGTTTCTTTAATGACAAAATTGTTGATCTGGTCAAAGTTCTGAAACGTTTCTTGAAAACTGGCCTAACTGGACCTTAGACTCCGTATAGAGAGGGATGAAGAAAGGACCAGGATGAAAGAGGGTTGCTTCTGGCTATTACTGTTATTTGCATTAAGTTTCTTGGAAAGTCTTACCAAACAAAAACATTGCTTTCAAAAAATTCGTCCGAAATGGAAGAACATCTCTTTTATGACATAGTGAAGAAAAAAGTTGTTTTCTTTTATATTTTCTTTCTGTGGAAGGATTCAGTTTAAAAAAAATGATACAAACGTGTTGTTGTGCTCAAGAAATTACGAATCAGAGAATGATTCTTCTATTTTCAAGTCAATTTCTCAGAGTTTTCTAATAAAATTTTCACAACGTTGCTGACAGATGTATGATTAGTCAGCGTAGGAATCGGTTCATGCAACATGTCAAGGAACATTTTTCCTTCATTATTGTAAATAGGACAAAAAAATGTTGATTCTGGTTCTGATAATCCAAATGAAGAGGATCTACAAAATTATGATTGTGTAAATGTTCTTTCAAATGGAAACTTCATACTCATTCCTCTTGTCTTTCTGACATACGAACGGACATATATCTCACCTAGCCTTTTTGAACGTGAAAATTCAAATGGCGTTTTTTGCATGTTCGTGGAAACTTTGATTTAAGACACATATTTACCTTTTCAACATAATAAAGATTTTCATTACGTTTGATGATGTACCATTTCGTACCATTTCTGCCTGTTCACCGTTATAATGTGTAATGCAATAGCTAGAGTTATTTATATTTCAAAACGCTGTAATCTAATGGTTTTTCCATTTTAAAAAGGTTAGAAAAATATTTTTTGCGAGAATAACAAGCTACCAACAACATATAAACATTTGCATTTATGTTGAATCACAACTAAATAGATTGAAAATTGTTAAAAAACCCGACAGGTATAACCTCCTAAAAAATTGACTTCGTCTATAATGAACAGCATCATAGCAAATGTATTATGATTCTTTTTTCTATGGAAAAGACTCACACCCCACTCGAGCAAATTTGTTGAAAAGTCACTGCGGGTGAGTATATTTCTATGGAAAGGCACACAAATGTACACACTATTTCCATGAAAACGCACTTCATTGCAGTGACTTTTGACAATTTTGCCGTGTGGGATATCAATTTATCTTCAAATAAACCAACAATGAACCTTATCTTTGTCTCATTTGTTTTAAAAGGATTCTGCTTATCTAACACCTTCAAACCAATAAACTTTTGGTAGAAAACTCTTTTAATAATGTTTGATTGAACGAGACAACCGTTGTTTACTCAACCACCCAGACAAACTGTTGTTATTGAGTGAAAAGAAGCGAAATAGATCGCTTTAGATCGCTGAACTTCACTTACAAAACACAGAGAGATCCATAAAAGAAAACATTGATCATCGCTAGTTACTCAGTGGGAAAATCCTCAAAAAAATGATGGTGATGAAGAGCATTTTTATTGAAATAGTGTGCATGTTTCTATGGAAATGCACTCCTCCTTTGCAGTTAATGTCAGTTAATGGAAAAGAAAATCAAAACGTAACCGTAAATCCAACTTTGAAGATGTTTTTTGCTAACAGTAATGCTTTCGTTTCAGCATCCCACTATAATAGTTGGTAAACATACTAAATTGTAATGGTCAATGATTCATAACCAAAACTTTGCTGAAGCATTCTTGAGTATTGCCTCGTTTATTCAGACAAAAAAGTGTCTTTCATCCAAAATCTTTTGTGTTCACAAAATGGCATGTTATAATTTTCTTAGAAAGGAAATTTCTGTTTGTGTTGTCACTCTTGTTGTCAAGACCAGTACTGTCACGTATCTACTCGAAAATAAGAGGATCTTTAGCATGAACGGTGACTTAGTTTGAATATTCTTATAAATTTTGATTCAGGTTAGAAGGTAACTTGCGACAAGTTTTCACGAGATATCAATTTGCAATTACAATGAGATTGAGATACTCACGCTCAATCTCTACTTTATCTTTTGTATCATTTTTGTTTTGCTTAACCATCAGTTTCGTAAACATGTACTATATTTTAGTTATATGCACAAACATGCATGCATTTGCTTACGTCTCTATGGTCGTTTATTAGCGAGAACAATCCCGTTCTTTTATTTATTTTGGAAATTACAAGTTACGCACAGAAAGGTTGGATATAATTCAAATAAACACAATAGCTTGACTATTGCCTGGTCTCCGTTTTATCAACAAGGCTTTGTAGAAAAAAGTCCTTAGGTCTTCTAACGTGAGGTTTTCATTTTTGCACAATTTAGCGGGATAGGTGGAGAGCCAAAAGAAAAGTTTATTTAATTTTAAAGAAAATATTGAAAAACAATTTGAGATTAATGAAAATTGCGAAATACTTCGTCTGTTACATACAAATATTTTATAAAGAAACACGATGGTACTTTCAATAGGCGAACAGCTATTCCCCATGGGAAAACACAGAGATAAAACAGAATTTCTTAATAAAAAGCATAATTTCCATTTGAGAAGATTTATAATTATGATTTATCAGTTTTTATTTTTATGTTTTTAGCCTATTTTCTCTTTTAACATTCTTGATTTGAGATATTTCCATGTTTTAAAAAGATTTCTTGTTTATTTTTGTTTTTACTTTTAACAAACTCAAAGGATATATTATTTCAATAGATAAAGAAAAACAATGCAGAGGACATACTCAATTTCATTGATAACATCAAAGCCAGACATTCGAAAACAGTGAACAAGCATAGTCAGTTTCAAGAACCTAAAAAAGCGGCAAAGAAGAAGGAAAAGAAGGAAGAAGAAAGTAAAAAAAGTCATGAACGGAATCATTTTTGATGTTTTTACTGTTTTGCTGTGCCTGCAAATTTTGTTTGTAACTAAAAGCTTTACACTGGCCGCCGATGAGGGAGATAAAGAAACACAAGGAGACTTAAAAGGTATTTTAACTGGCAAACTGTATTACACGCTTTATATTTTTATAAGAACATTGAAACTCAAGAAAGCCTTGCGACGTTCTTAACCTTTTTTCATTCAAAGGCTTAATGTACTTAATATGTTCTTAATTTAATAATGTCATTTTTGCTTAACCATCATTTTTTAAAAAAAATGAAAATGTCAAAACAAAAAGCCTTATGATGTTCTTAGCATGTTCTTAAGTTTTGACCGTCTGAAGCCTTATGTTCTTATATACTTTGTTCTTATAAAATATAAAGCGTGTAAATTCGTTCCATCTAAATCCAAGTTTCATTTTGAGCTACATATAAATATCTGATTTTATTTTAGACGATGATTCTGAGGACTACACAAATTGTTTATCAATGCCAAAGTTGGTTCATGGATCTGTTGATTGTCGTGGAAGCGCGTGTATCATAACATGTCACGAAGGGTACATCGCAAATCCGAACCAAGCCTTTTCTTACCATTGTGTTGATGGAAAGTGGGTCACAAATCCAAAAGGCAAAGATATTCCGTGGCCAGACTGCCTAAAAATTTAGGTCAGCTCTTTATCCGTTATCTGGTTGCTCCAACTTCACAAATTCGTTCATTTTTTTTATTATTATTATTATTATCATTAAATTTTCCCTTTCCGTTGGGAGGGCAGGAAAATAATGAGGAAAAAAAATTATGATTGTAAATACAGAATCTATTTACTTTACGAAATAATTTAAATTCACTTGTATTTACTCTTAATCCATCACAAAAATAAAGATCATTTTTTTAAACAACTTCGAATTTTGACAATAGTAAAGACTTCCACTACAAGTGATGCTACACTAACCTCACTATACGAACAACCTGTCAACAATATGGAGTACTCCATTGCGAGCCGCAATATTTTCTTTGGTCACGTTAGCTGCGTAATTCGACACGAGAACGAGTCTGTCTTTTGTCATTGCACGATGAAGGGTTACAATCTGGTTTGTCTCGTTTGCTGATGCTAATGTTTTGAGATTCACCGTTTGTCCCTTGGATAAATGAGTCGTAAAATACGTCATCGGTACAAAGTGTCGGAGAATAACATTTCCAACAATGCTTAAACGCGATTTGAAATCGGATCCAACTTTACGATAGTAACGCTTCAGGGCGTTGTTAGATGGCGCAAAAATAGTCAAGAATTTCCCATCTGTACTGGAGGTTCTGTTCAATATGTCTACATCGTTGAGATGACGCAATAATCTTTTGAATTTCTTCAATGCTTTTCTGGTTTTAATGATTTCGTATAACGTCATATCTGACGGAATTAACAATCGGTCGACGACGTGAACAACTCCGTTTCCGGCGAGATTGTCGGCTTTCTGAACGATTGCATTTTGAACAGTTGACATCTGAAAATATCAATAACTAAGCGTCATTTTGCTTAAGCGGAGAAATGTTCTCGTGGGTTTACTTTCACGATCCATATCCTACGCATAACGTGAAAATTTAAATTTGTGAAATGTCATTTCAAGCGAAGACTTTCTATCCTCAGACTAAGCATACTAAAGCAACCTCGAACCCAGGTTCTCTTGTCTTTTCGATATACGATGACAGAGAAAAATGACTGCTTCGTGATTTACCCTAAATTGTAAGGAAAATTCCATACTTCGCATGGATTTAACTTTACGAATTCGGACAAAATTCACAAAAATCGCTAAATACTCTGCGACACAAATTGTGATTTTAAACGCTCTATCAACCTCGAACCCAGGATCTCTTGCCTTTTTGATATGCGGATTTCGAGGTTGATGCTCTATAAGAGCTTAAGAGTACATCTTAGGTCAACATGAATAAATAAATAAAGAAATACATTTCGAACGTAATATAAACATATTCATTTTAGCATAAATGATGAGGTTTGATCAGGAATCAACCTCGAACCCAGGGTTTTTTGCCTTTTCGATATACGGATATCGAAAAGGCAAGAAACCCTGGGTTCGAGGTTGATCAGGAAGGTGTTGATTAAAGGTTACTATGATGGTTTAGGAGCAACCAGATAAAATCACAAATCTTGAGAGTAACTAACTTGACTAACAATGTCATGTCTATAAAAGTTTTGAAATCTTTTGATTAAAAAAATACATGTGAAGTGAAACGAACTTACCATAATCCCTTGTCGAACAAACAATTTGTAATTATTTTTCGTTTGTTTGTCCACAGCCGTAGTTTCAAGAACCTTCGATTCATTGAAATTTTCTGTGAAGAATCGACCAAGGACCACGTGATACTTCATCACGGTTTTTAAAAACTCTTCATCGTTCTTCAAACGCTTTTTGATTTTTTCAGGTAAGTGGTCAAACGCGTCCTCTGTCGGTGCAAATATTGTGTTATATTGGAGAGGTGAGGACAATGTGACCATGTGTCCCGTTTTTATTAAATTTTGAACGAAGGTATGACAATCTAAACTGACAATGGCATCCATCACTTTTTCACCTAAATCATTTGAAAAAACGAAGAATTCACCAACTGCACACAATCCAGAACAAAGTTATGCGCATTGGCGTTACGCCAACTACGAGTCAGAATAACCAACTGTTTTGGATGGAAGCCCAAGGATTCATTCAACGGCGTTAAGAGAAAAAAGAGTTGTAAATTCAAAAACAATTTCTAACAGTAAATGAACTGTTTGTTTCGATAGTTTGTTTCCGTTGAATAAAAGCGTTTGAAAGAATTTCCATCATCTCAAACGAGTTCAACAAAGTCATCACTGAGACTATTTTGATGACTGTTTAGTCTGAACAACAGAGAATAAACTGATTTACATTTAGTTACGCATTGACAGAATTATCGAATTGTAAGATATTCAATATTCATTATTGAGAACAAGAAATCTTGAATGATAAATTAACACTTAAAGGTGACTTACTGACATCCGAAAGGACTGGTCTTGTCAATCCATAAACGAAGCCATCCTTTAATTTGGTGGATGTAAGAACAGATCCACCAGCTACAAACGACATATCAGCGTTATATAGATCCTGGTATAGCAGTATTGACCGCCCAATGCTGTTCGAAACCCGGATCCAACCTTGCGTATGGAACAGCCGCTGGCGACACATCGGACGGGTGATAATGTGATTCCGAATAAACTTCTAAAAGCAACAAATGGTGAAAAATAGAGAACGCCTTAAGGGTGCAAGCAAGATGTCACCATCCAATCAGATCCTCCGAATCAACAAGTGAACTTGCACATTGATAGTTTGTCATATGGAGGGGTCTCACCCAAACGAGTATTTCACGACGGTTTGTTTGTTGACCAAAAATTAATCATCGTATCACTGTTTGTACCGACGAGAATTCATTGTAAATATTGTAAAAAAACCAACAAGCATTCACAATAGTGACTTAAGAGACGCTCTAACATCCTCCCTAGGGAAAGGGAAGAACTACCGGGTACTAGGTTGATTAAAGACATACCCTAGTCTCCTGGTCGTTGGAAAATATGCGAGCTTTGTACTTGCTTGGTAGCGCATCGAATGCAACATCGAGAGGTGCCAACATAGTGGATCCGAATGTAAACTGAAAGTAAATGCGATGTTTCTTGAAAATTTTGAAGAAGATGTTGTGATTTCCGCTATCTTTCAAATGCTGGTATATCGTTTCTGTTGGCTTTTGTACGAAAGTTTCAATTTTGAAGATGGATATGACGTCATCTTTTTTGAAAACTGATGTCGCGATCACGCCGTGAAACCACACTTGGACTGTTTTGGTCACGTGATCATAATATTTATTAAGAATGACGTCGTTGTTGGCATAACTTTTCAAAATGACGCCGTCACGGATTGAGTGTTCGTCGTGTCGGCCTTTTATGATGTGGTACTCGACATAATCTCTTGGGCTTTTTATTTCTTCAGCATGATTGTTTATGACATCATCACTTGGTACAAATACCGTATATGGATCGTTATCGTACAGCGCAGAATACAGTTTTGCTTGGCGCATCAAACCATAAAATTTGCTGAATCCGTGTACTTGCAGCAACTCTGCCATGTTTGGTTTTCGTTTCTTCGCGAAGTCTCTTGATGAATACAAACCGCGTTGCGCGTAGCAACAGATCGAAAATTGTAGAAACAAAAGAAAACGGACCATGTCGCCTTTACGCATGCTTGGAAAACTAAAAAGACATACTTCGAAACCACTAGGGTCAGGAGCAAAGAATAAGTAAACGAGTTTATCTCCGTTATAACTATATCCACGTCTTTCCAACTCAAGAGAACACAGTAATAAAAAAAATCTCGTGTTAACGCTACACTCTACGCAGTACGTACGTTATTCTTTTGTTTTTGTAAATCGAACTAAAATCTAAGACGACATACAAACGAACAGAGTTGAATGTAAACACATCCAACAGCTAACATTGTGTTTGCAACACGAGTAGGGATATGTGAATGTTGAAGTGCAAATATACTCGACTGTGTGGAGGTCAATTTCTTGACAGCATTCAACTGAGATCAAGGATTTCTCTTTTGTCAATATGTGCCTATTACTTTTTTTATAGCTAAGGTGTTTAAAATTTATTGCATACTACGTTGTGACGTACGTTCTTCATGATTATTATTATTATTATTATTGATTTATTATTTTTTTTTATTCCGAACTACTCCCTTTATTGCATAATTGTTTGGGCAAAATCGTAAGAAAAGGTCACTGCGATGAAGGGAATTTTTATTGAAATTGTCAAGATATTTCTGTAGAGAAGCACTCCTTCGCAGTGGCTTTTCAACAAAAATTGTCCACTTGGGAACCTCGTCCTTTTAAACATGACGTTTAAGACCAAGAATCTTTGATGTGCCAAAATAATCCGATATACTTGGTTAGTCTTTCTCATGGCAAAAAAAGCGAAAAAAGATCGTTGATGGACCCCAATAACATCCAACAATAAAATATGAAAAACTCATGAGCAAAGGATTATGTAAATCGAGTAGAGATGAAACAAACGTCGGGTTGGTGGGCCAGTAATTCCCACAATCGTCATCATGAATTACGTCATAAGCTTCTGTCTCGTTTTCAGGTTCAAAACGTTTGTTGCGTTCCCAGAAAGTAGCGAGGCCCTAGAAAAAAGCATCTTTTGACGTCAAAATGATTCATAGAAGAAACGGAAGTAAACACAGCATAGTGGATATAGAGTTATATACACAGGATCTAATATCCAATTCAATGGTGTTGACTTGACATTGGTATTACGGTTGAAATTTACGTCAAGGTCCTATAAAATATTGATTTTGAGCAGGTCGCTTTTTGTTATATTTTAATGTCTCTGCTATTCTCTACCTAATGGTGCGACTTGCTTTTAACTTCTGAAGTTTTCATTTTCTCTTGACTAGCACATGGTGACATCAGCATCACGTGATGTGTAGGGCCTAAATTTTTGGGGCACATCTTGGCATTCCAAATCTATTCATACCAGGAGTCCATCGAAAACTAAACATTTCCGTTATATACAAATTTTTCCCTGCCTGTTGTCCCGATCAAGTAAGATCCGATTAAATGGATGCACCTATCTCAAATTGTTGTTAAAAATATGGTGTTAATGCCTACTTATCGGGCATAGGCTTACTTCTACACATTTCATTGTTTTGGTATTTTCTTGCGAATCTTAAAACGAGGACAATTGTTGCTCAGGTTTTAATACCTTGTTTGAACAGAAAGTTGGCTCCATAATATTTCATACCTTTGGGGATCTTTCATGAAAACAATACGAAGCTTACTGTGGTAGATTCCTAACTTTCTCCGATAGTTGCAACTGCGTGGTTTTACTTGCTAATAAGAAGAACTTGACCGTAAAATTTAATTAAAACAGTCACTCTATAAAATAAAGGTAAGTGAGTAAGTAACCGAGAGTTATTAGTCCTTGGGCTTCCATTCCGTAATGGTTGGTTCTTCTGCTCGCCGATTTGCAACTAGTAGTTGACTTACCGCCAGAGATACGTATAGCAATGCTCTAACAACTTGACCTAAGCCCAGTGTGCAGTCAACAGATGGCTCCTTAACGGGCTGATACGCTGCTTTTAAAGCGCATCGGAGTGGAGTATTGAGATGCGACATGACTGGACTCGAAGACAGATCGCAGCAGTCGCACACAAAGGTGCTAACCACTACACCATCGCTGCATCGCTAAAAGTGACACACCAAACGTGTGCAGATTTGTTTTCACGATGTTTTTCTATGAATGCCACGGATGTTTTTGGGTCACTCAGAGGGTAATAGAGACAATTCCAAAAGGATGTTGCAAAAATGTTTTTCTTTTCAAATCAATGCAGCATTTGAAAATTTAGTCTTTCATGAGCGGGATCTACGTCATTGTAAACGATATCCCGTCAATCGTCAATTTCATATTTTATTATGTTAAAAAAATGTATTTAAAATTTAATGGGCTATCATGCATTGCACAATAAACTTTCTTTTGTATCTTATACCAAATCATCGGCATATATTGAATTGTTTACAAGCTACCCTTTTCGTAAACATTTAAATGTTTAATAATAATAATTATTATCTCAGAAAAATCGTGAAAATGCCTAAAGGAGAATTTCCTAAATTAAAAAGTACCATTAACAGTATTTCTATTGATATGGTTCACCAACCTCGAACCCAGGATCTCCTGCCTTTTCGATATACGAGTAGCCGCTATCCCTATATCGAATAGGCGAGAGACACTGGTTCAAGGTTGATAAGAATTTGTATAAATCTGAGGATGAAGCGAAGAAGCCTGGTGACGACAGTATTGATGTTTTCAAATCAAAAGCTTATTGTCTGTGAAAACATTGATAATATGATTCAGTGGTATCACACATACGTAATACTTGTTGTAGCTATTTCCTGCATATTACAGTGGTGGAGTGAACGAGTGATGAAAGATATACATGGTTTCTTTAATGTTTTCCGAAAGTTTGAATGTTTATAGATTTCGGTGTCAGGACAACGCCTACTCGAAAATTACCCCTAGATGATTACTCAGAAGAAAGAGCTTAGAAATAATAACCTTCCTCGTAATTTGAGAACTAAAACATGAGTGAAAATATTTTCCATTTCCGAGAAAGCCGAAATGATCAAGCCTTTTTTTTAAATGATAATGCCGATATGATACAACAGAATGAAGGGGATCTGGGTTAACAATAAGAAAGGAATGAAATTTAAATTTACGCTGATTGCCAACACGGTTTGAATACAAAAAGCTCATTAATAAACTTTGCCTATTCTCATCATCTGCTACAACACACCACCATAAATGTGTTCTTGCCTTATAATTCCAAAAATACGCCCTAATTTCGAATGCAACCAATCACCTTTTAAAACGTTATGTTTCATCCACGATCGACTGAACTGAAATTTCCGCCCATGTCAAACGGAAATTAAATAAAAACTCAAGTGCCAGAAGACAGAGGTATCCCCCCTATCGATCGTTCTCGTAATTTTTCTAAGACGTTTTTTACGCTGGCACGAAAGCCTTTCGATAGAGGGAGCAAAGGAAATGCTGGGGCGTCTGATACTTCATCCTTCAGCCAACTGTCAAAACGTTGTAACAGCCTAAAAAACACAAAACCATTTCAAAGGTTAATTTATGTTGTCTAACCAACCAATGAGAAACAAGAAGCTAACTAAATCAACCAATGAGAAACAAGAAGCAAAATAAATCAACCAATGAGAAACAAGAAGCAAAATAAATCAACCAATGAGAAACAAGAAGCAAAATAAATCAACCAATGAGAAACAAGAAGCTAACTAAATCAACCAATGAGTAACAAGAAGCTAACTAAATCAACCAATGAGTAACAAGAAGCAAAGCAAATCATTACCTGGGTAAGGCCTCCTTATAATGTTCTTCAACTTCCTTCTTAAAGATTTCCGGGGGTCTGTCTAACATATTATTTACACTCTGCAACGTTTTGATGGTCGCCATTTCGTTATACATCCGACTGTTTTCGGAACCTTCGGTGCTGCCACGATGATTTTCGTACCCTGCTTCGTTGTAATACGGTTCCTCGCAAAGAATCAAACCTGTTCAAAAATCAGAAAAAAAAAAAAACAATGCGAAATCGAAGTAACATCAATTATCCCTGTATATTTTCAGTAGATAAATCGTCAAAAAGACACTGTACAGAAGAGCATGACTGAACCCTCCTCCACAATTTTGAGTGAATTGATCCTCTGCATTATGCAGATACTGAAATAAGGGAAGTGCTAATTTATCAGCAACAGTAACTTTCAGGAATTTGACCTTCAATATTGTAGCCTTCAACACCATCGAAAGTAAACACATACGTCATCTTTAGTTCGCCCGTTTTCCACTAGGCGAATTTATTCAACTTTTTCCGCCGCTATACATGCGCATTTGCTATATTACACAATATTATATCGAAGTCAGCGATTCGCTTCGGAAAGAAAAAATCGGATTCATTTCCACTAATTTTACTGTGAAAAAAAACTACGCCTCAACTTGTTCACACATGTTCCATCGTGTTCCTGTGTTTGTTAGGGTTCGATTGGAATGTTTTTATCTCTTTAATAATAAATACAACTCCTATAATGGAATTGCCGTAAATACTTCCTTTGAGGTTACATCAAGTACTGTCCTAATTAGCTGGGAGAATATCTGTTTTGTTCGTAAAATCCTTTTATTATTCCAAGGAGAGATTTCGATTGACTTTTCACATTGCATTATGGCAGAAGTATGATGGATTATGGGAGCAGCTAATCGTAACCAACACAGGAGAGCAGACGGGGATCGTGTACGCAGGCGCAGACAAACGCTCCCACATCTCTTCCTTCTAAATAAACGATTTCAAATCTACGTGATATTCTTAAAGGAAAAACGGAAGAGCACTCACTTTGAATAGAGACGAGGAGCTGATGTATACTCGACTTGGAAGTCCACATCTCTGAACCTTTACCACTCCATGTGCCCAGAAGACTCACGCAAACTTTACCGTCTTCGTAAAGGTTAGGATTCAAACGGGACGCACAGTAGGAGTGATAGTGGACGACTGGAGGCGAAGTCGGATAGTTACACGGTAGCTGCAAGTCGAAGTAGAATAAACCACCTTCGTACGGAGTCCCCCGTGAACCGGTGATAAGAACACTGAATAAATCCTACCAAGAAAAAGATGAAAAAAATAACAAAAAATATCAGGAAATAGTGCAGAAATTCATAATCAGTGGGCAAAATCGTTAAAAAACACTGCGACAAAGAGCATTTTAATTGAAATAGAGCGTAGGTTTCTATAAGAATGTACTCCTTCACAGTGATCTTTCAATAAATTTGCTCATTGGATATAAACATGAAGGCTGATGATAGGAAATGTTATGCTACCATTCTGTCATCGAAAGCTCGAACAAATATACCATCTGGTAGGTGTGATTTCAGCAACCTCAAGTCTTTCATGATGGCGGAGTTGAACGTTTTCTGATTGGTGACTATCGTTGGGACGTTGTAAAATTGATGACATTCTGGTGCAACCTCCACGGTGGAGAACGAATCTGAGGCACAATCAGAAGGAGAATAATATCGTCAAAAGGTCACCGTGATGAAGAGCATTTATATTGAAATAGTGTGTATATTTCTAAAGAAAGAAACTCCTTCGCAAGGTTTTTTTAAACACTGGGATAGGTTTGGTTTTCAAAATATGTTAGTTGATTTGTTAGTTTGCTGTTGTGAAAATGTGAGACAATAAACACACGATCAACATCAAAACAAACACTCAGGAAAGAAACATAGAATCCAACTGACTTTGTTTTCTCGGATTGCCTTCCTCCTCATCAGGACAATTGATTTCCTCTTCCTGTTTCTCAGTTACATCATCAGCATCTTCACAGCTAGCTACACGAGGTTCATTACTGCCAGAACTAGGTTCTCTTTCAATCCCTTGAGCCTGTCCCACGGGACCAAAATGATGTTCCAAAGCAGAAATAAAGTCAGAAGTTCTTTGGTTCATGTTGAGTATATAACTTCCTTCTTCACCAGCGTTGCCGCTGTTACCACCGGTGTGTCCCAACGCAGCTAAAGACCTCGTTATAACATCCTCTAAAGGATTCAAATGTTGCTGAAGGTCATCTTGGACGTCGCTATTGTCGCTCTCCTCCGTTTCCCATTCGTTTTCATCGCTATCCGAGTGGTCTTCGTCGTCATCAGAGTCGTCGTTTACTTCGGGCTGAGATGTTAACAAAAATGAGCAAATCGTACAGAAAATATCGCATTTGGTCATCCTGGATCTCAATAGAAACGCACTGGCTAGATGGATTTCCGCTTCTTATTCTTGCTGATAATTTACAGGGGGATGGGACAGAAACGTTATTGAGCATGCGTACAATGTGAGAGACTACTAACACGCCTCGTTGCAACCATAAACCTTTCGTTTGAAATCTCTTATTTTTGTTTGGAAGAACGAGGCAACAACGACTTAACATAAACAAAACACAACATTATAAATCTCTCTCAAGATGTGTAAAAGGTACCTGAAAGAGGAACACTTGACTGGGCAAAACATCAGAACAAGTTTCATCTACCCAACGAACTCGTATGCTACCATCGCTGTTCACTTTCACAATCTATATTCAACAAAAAAAAGGAAAAGCTGTTTGATTACATATGAAAACAGGAGCGCCAAAAGGGTAAGAAAAGAAAAGAAAAAATATTCTCCAGATGCCACGGCGACAAACGCACACAACAAACATACCATTCCGGCCGGCGCAAGTCTGTCCATACCGACAGGAAGTTCCTCGTTATGCGTGTGACTGGCCAGTCTGATAATATTATCACCGATACGGAACGTGTAGTCTTGGTGATCTTCGACGTCGTATACACTGACGTCTTTTTCCACATTTTTTATCGTTTCTGCAGTTGAGTTGGTAAACGTCAACCAACAGACGTCTAAGAGACGGGCTTCAAAATCCGATGCTTGTACGACGCCAAAACGGTCATCTCCAGATATTCCACCTAGCAAAGATTTTGTCCGTAAAATCACAACGCAACAGGAATGCCTCTTGCAATTCTTTGAGAACACAAACCTCGCTTATCCACAACAAAATCACCAGGAAAGAATTCCAGTTCGTTCAAATGTATCACAGGACACAACTCTGTCGACAAAACGCTGTTCATCTCAGTGGCGTTTTGCCAAATAATGCTGGCGGAAGTCTTTGTGTAACATACTTCAACGCAAACCATCGCTCCCGTCACAACATTCACCGGGGGTTGATACCTCTTCCGTTTCTTTGGCAAATGCAAATGTCGCTTTCGGCGAACTCTGCCAGAACCAGATCGTCGATATGTTGTGCTAGTTGGTTTCGGTCGTGCGGAATCCCCTTCTTCATCACTTTCGTCATCATTATCATCTTCATACTCTTCATGATCTAGCATGTAAAACGCAGGGGTGAAAATAAACAGACTTCAAAAGTCAGTCACTGCTAGTCCCAACTTTATTATGATAGCTGGACTAACATTTTACTGAATAAAAAAACAACAACACACTAGACGTAGAAGGATTTGTCTATAGCGTGTCTCCTAGTTGTTACTCTTAATGACCTATCTTAGGGATTTCAAGTACTGATGTTACTTCATCAGCATCATAAATTTTAAACATAATTAAATGGAAGTCATTACTTTGAAATGCTGGTACTTTACAGATGAATTAAAGGGTTGAGTTCACTCAGAACAGTAAGGGACAATCTGTGAGTAACCAGAGTAATCCCATTTAACACGTTCGCTGCCGCGGCTTTTTCCGTGGCGGACCGTTCGGTGCCGTGGGGAAAACATGGCCGAATCGTTCATTGCCACGGTATTTTTGTGGGCCATCAAAATATTGCTAAGCTTATAACTTTTGTAATATATGAAAGTATTATGTATTTTTGTGACAACGGCAGTTATAAGAGCAAGATTCAAAAATAAAAAAATACCAACATTTTCCTTGTAGCTTGCCGCTGTGCGAGGAATTTCTTCTCGCGGCGCCACACTATATTTTACAGAACAGAATCAAAAAAATTTTCTCTCACTAAATAAGCCAATCAAAGACAAGTTTACTTCAAATTCTTCTTCTACTACGAGTATACTCGTAGTCGGCAGCGAACGTGTTAAACCTTCACCGTGGGATCTCATGAGCCTTTTTTTATTGAGTACTGACCTTCGGGTGTTTCTTTCTTATCTTTTTTCATTTCCCCACTTGCTTTATGGTACATCTGAACATCTTTATCTTTTAAAACATAGTAAACTTTATCACCAATTTGTAACCGAGATTCCTTGTCAATATCACCTATCATTCGAAGCTTTCCACTTTCAAATGAAAAACAAGAGAAAACAAATTTGACAAAAGCAAAGCCTTGAGGCTCCTTACTGGATAAATCAATTTGGTTCATATAAGTTTCGTAATGTTGCACTACAACCCTGACTTAGACTCTCACTAAGTCAAATACTGAAGGAAGGAAAAGTGTGTAAATTCATTTTCATCAGTGAAGATATTATATGAATTCACACCTGTTGATTACCGCCCTGTCTAAGAAATGACTTGGTTGTGTTGTGGTAGTGCTCTGGCATTCACCGGTGTACCCACATATCTGCCAATCAACAGTGAGACCTTGCAGTGACACCTAAAAAGGTAATTTTACTTTTTATGGAGAAAAACAACAATTATGTTCCAAGAACCTTCACAATATTCCAAGTTTCGAGTAGCAGACCAATAAAGTCCTTTCAATCTAATGGATTGAAGGTCGACAGGCCATGTCATTTGTTCCAAATCACACTGCTAAACAAACTTTAGCAGAAGGTAAATAAAATTCTATGTGGAATTACCACGTAAAGCCTGATTTTGGAATGATTTCACATGAATTTATTTGAACGAGAGAATCTTCAAAACATAATTTTAAGTATTTTGAAAAGATTGGGCTGAAAAAGCCACAAGAGCACAAGACGCAAACTAAACATGACATACATCTTCAACAACAGCTTTCAATCTTCCATGATTGCTGACAGCTGGTCGAGAACCTGTGATCCACTGTGCATCTTTAAAAGTACGTGCAGTACTGTGTACCTGTTGACCAGGGTAGAACTGATCGCAATAATATAATGAGTCCTCATCTCGCATGTCTGTTATATCAGTAAGGTTATCAACTGCATCACCTTTGATTATACATCTAAAACACAACAAGAAAACAAATATATGTAAAACCTACACCTAAGAAGGTTGTCAATTTCCATACAATGTTTGTTGTGATCTATTCACACTAGTCTGTTGACATTGGAAAATTCTACAAAATTAATTGGCTGTTGTTTTTCAGCAGCATTTCTCGTAAAACAAACTGAAAAAAATGTAGGGTCAGATACAAGTCTGTTTTTCACATTAAAGGAGTGGTATCGTCATTTCAAATTTTATGACAAATTTTAGTTTAAAAAATGTATAGTTAGCCTGCGTTAAAGCTTTTTTTAAAAACGTTTTACTTCCGAAGATATTGAGTTTTTAATTATTTTATAAACCCCCGTCTTTTTTCTGATGAAAAACGTGTGACGTCATTGAAGAAGTTTCATTTATTTTTATTTGGTATGTCAGTGCAAAGGAGCGTATTAGTTTCTCATGTTTTCAAAAACCGTGAGTGAGAATTCAAGTGAAGAGGAGTCAGATGTTCTCAGCGAAGATGAAGAATGTAGCAATGAGTTTTATTCAAGGATTTCACAGAGAATTTTAGTGGTTTGAGCCATACAGTTTTAACCCCGTTGCTGTAAAGAACATGAAAGAAGTCCGGAAGATGATTTGGATGATGCTGACGAAAATGATTTACCAGACAGTGATGCAAATGTAGAAATCGTAGCAAGAGGAAATGATTGTTCTGGTGGCAAAGAAGTTTATGCGATCGAAGACGATAAATTTCAAAAATCAAAATGAAAAAAAAATACATGCAATATTGAGTTGATCATTGATCATAATAAAATTCATTATATTAAAAGTTAACGTTTTTCCAATTTTCCGTTTCAGGCAGGAGTTCAAGAAACAATAGCTCATTCTATGAAAACAATAATGAAATAATCGGTGAAACAGAATAATATTCAAATGCCCAGTTTGAAGAGAAACATGAAAACAAAAATCGAAAAAACACTTGCACACAGAAAGTAAAAGTTCACCTATATGTATAACGAAAAGTGTAGATAAAACACTAAAGTAAAACTCCTTATAACATGTTTACCATCAAATTTCTTCCAAAACATGATTCTTTAAAATTTAAGTGACATAAAGATGGAAAATTGGCCTCGCTTCAACTTTGAAATCCATATTTTTTTTAAATATGAATTTTAGGTAATCTAAACAAACTAATGTTCTGTCCTTTGGTTGAGTCACTGTCACATCCCACAGCAGCACAAATAACCATGTTTTTCATTAGATTTAAGAAAAATACTTAGTTATTGCTTGAATTTCAAAGAACACTTGCTCAATTTGAATGTAAATATGTTTTAAAGTGGCATTTTATAGCGAAAAAAAGACTTTTTTTTCCAAATTAAATTTATTTTGTAGTATCTACATTAAAACAAGAAATATATGAAGAAAGAAAATTTTTTCAAATTTTCATGACACCACTCCTTTAAAACTTTGTCTGAAATATAACTTTAAAAACTGTGCATGCATTTTTTATATTTTGTCTTGAAAAAGGTTGCTTCTTATGAGAAAAAAAATGCTAGAGGAAAACAGGTTTAACAATTTCTTAGACCTGAAGAGAGAGAAAAGAAATGATATTGAAACTAAGATATATCAGTACCTTGAGCCATTTTTTAGTCTTAGAGTCAGTTCTAAATTAACATGCTGAATGACTCCAACCCAAGAATCTAGTACAATTGTTTCAGCTTCGCTAAATTTCTATAAAGAACAGGAAATAATAATGCAATGTCAGAAAGATCATTATAGCAATCAAAAATCTCAAAAAATTTTAAAGATTTACATCTTATAATATGTTAATCTATCAAAAACATCATGGAATGAAGAACTTATCATTAAGTGCTTGCTTTGAACTTACATTCAATGGATTTAGTTCCTTTGCGTTGACATCATTTATGATCAGATTTGTTCCCACAACACGTATATTGGCCAGAACATCAACATCTATAACTTGTGCTTTCTGTCGTCCTTTGGACTTGTCTACCCACCTAACCACATCACCAGGTAAAATAGACCGATCCAATAATTTGACCTAAAAGAAAAAAATTTCTGATGAAAACTGTTTTTTGAATATTATAACTTTACTAGTAACCCGAATAAAAATTTTTACTGAGTTTAACTTCGAAAAGAATGTGTCAAACTCGCCTTTCCTGTGTTCGAACCCTGTGACAAAAATTTCAATTTGGGAATTGAAAATCGAAAATGTACCCATGTTGTAGAGCTCGAAAAACTGATCAAAAAGTGTAACATAGGTGTAACATAGGTATTAAGTTGGGATTGTTTCGTTACGATCAACTCTTACTGAGATATTGTCAATCAAAGATTTTGATGACATCATAGCCGCAGTAACAAATAAAATTTAGGCTCAAATGTTGCGTCAATTAATTCTCAAAAATATCTTCAATGAAGGCATTATTATTTCATGATATGTACCATATTTTCATCCACTGGCTTTTCATCATTGCTTTTTCTGGGTTGAGATGAATACCATGCAACCAGCAATTTCCCTTGCTCAAGCTTCTCATCGTCTTCTTCTTCACTATCTGTAGACTCACTGTCGTAATCAAGTCTGGCAGTCTTTACAACAACACCAAGTTTTTTACCGTCTTTACTTTGAACAACATCTTCATCATATATACCTATCACATGACAAAAATAGCATATGTAAACAAAGAGATAGATACTGTCAATGTTCCTAATTATGGATAGCCTTCCTAATTCTGGACACAAATTAAAACATATTCCAACTGTCTGTAAGGCCGATGGAAATTTTACATTAATTTAGTGTTCGTTATCTCATGAAAATTTCATCCGTAAGTTTTCATTATTCATTTTTGTTCCAGTGCCATACATAGCCAGAGAACACATCGAATATGCCATTTTGCATTATTGTAATCAACAAGATCCCGCCTGTCTGAAATTCGGTACTAGCTCGCGCTTTCAAATCACTTGAGAACTGCTTTTTCTCCAATCGCATTTAAAAAGAAGAAACTTTCATTGAACTTAGTTTTTCAAATTAGGTATTAGGTATTAAGTTGGCTTTTCTGGCATGTATCTGATAGAAATCGAAGCCGTAACTCTATAATTTCAAAGTGCTGCAAAACTTAATGTTTACTTCGATTACGTAATTAAATGTTGAAATTTCGCTACATTTATTAGACGAAACACACTGGAGATTTCGCTAGATGCACGGGAAAGAGCAACTTGGACATTTTGAGCCGTGGTATGATGGTCAATGGTGGATAGGCAAGCAAATGAAGTGGATGATGAATTGTTCTTTTTAAGAGTCATTTTGTATTGGAATAATGAAATTTTGTAAAATAATGAACTTGATGTGGGCGAGTGACGCTAAACTAATATAAAATTTCCTTCGAACTAAATTAAACGACGTGCCTACATGCTCAGCAGCCGGTCAGCAACTTTGAAAAACTAGATGCCCAGCAATATCCATATTTCCAATTTCATGTTATGCTGGGCAAAAATTTGGCTAATCTACAAATTGGTAGCCGTCCAGTAATTTTGAAAAACTAGATGCCCGACACTCTGCAAAAATTGTTTTCGGCATTATATTCTAAGTGACCTAGTGTGTATATCTACAAGTTCACACCATCAAACCCATCACACAACTCCAGACCATCAAACCCATTGCACAATTTATTCACTGGATGTCCATTATCAAAAGGCAAGAAGTCCTGGTAATGACATTGTCATTACTCTTAAAACGTAAGTATAGGAATAAAGAATAATGATGCCGCTAGATTATTTTTGTAACTTAAAAATTATGTTCAAAGAAAGACAAATACAAATAGAAATACGAATACAAAGAGCAAAAGAAATTTTTGTTAGGAGAGGCTGTGTTCACTCTTTGCATTACATATTGCACTCGTTGCAAAACCATTTAACTTTCTTGGGCAGTTTTTTTCTTTAATGTACATGTCACATGGCACCATTTCAAGCATCAATCACATGCCAAACTTTTATCACACTTGCTAGTTCCTTTGTTACAAACTAAGGAAAACCATTTCATTTTGGCTAGCTTGCTTAGTTCTCTCATGATTCGTTTCCAAGCTGCCTTTTTAAAATATTTTTTGATGTGATTGATGTCAATGTTATGCTCATCCCTGACTGTATCTCGAATATCCATTGCGCTTTTGACATCTTCTGATTTAAGGAGCAAGGCTCCTTGTACTGCTTCATTGGCTTTAAAACGGCTCACCACACACTCCAATAGTGTTTGATCTTTTTCACCTGGTTGTAATCTTGAAAATGGTAATACTGTTGTCACTCACCATTTTCTGGCCCTACTTCTCCTATCTCAATCTTCATTGAAGAAACGAAAGGAAGTTTACCTCCACCACCACCAAGAAGAGTTTTGTTAGCTGCAACACGAAAGTGAATCATTAAGAAAATGAATAAAACACTTGAACTGAAAATCCTTATGTTATGATTTATCCCCACTGCAATCAGCCATCATGAAATGATTGGTGCTGTCAGAAAAATAAACTATAAAAGATCTGAATCACAAACAAAAAAAGTGTTCTAACTTCAAAAATTATAATAAGGAATACGTGAATGACTGACTGACTGGACAAGTGTCTATAGGTCAAATGATGTGAATACTTTCTGGATGAATATGAAATTGCTTTTACTAGGAGTTCTTGATGATGCTGCTCCAGTTATAAGTAAATGAATTTGAGGCAGATCATGTCCTTGAAATACTGAGCAAATAAAGTCCGTAATGAACACTTGCGATCACCTCCTGAGGAAATATCGTAAGACCAACTCCGATACCGCCAAAACTGCATACAAACGCAAGCGAAATCTCGTAAACCAAAAAAAGTCCAAAAATGACTATGGGAAAAATTTGCTAAATGAAAGTGAAAGGAGTCCTGACAAGTTCTGGAATGCTATTAAACGTATTTTTCCAGCGAAATCAAAAAGTAAACATTCCACAATATTTTTGATTGACGGTGAAGAAGTTAGTAGTCCTGTTCTAATATCGAAGACATTTTGTTCATACTATATACTCGTCCATTGTCGGAAACCTGAAAAAAGCAGTAAGATTTGGAAATTCGATCTGGCGGAAATTACATACAGATAGACAGTTAGACATATTAAGATCTTTATCAAAAAAGAAAAGCACTAGTCTTGACAACATACCAACAATTTTATTAAGAGACTGTGCTAATAGTTTGTGTTCACCCCTCGCTTTTCTCATCAACATGTCATTCTCCACTGGACAGTTCCCAACGGAATGGAAGAAATCGAAAGTAGTTCCTATATACAAAAGCGACCCTAAAAACAACACAGAGAACTATCGCCCTATATCTATTATACCAGCTATTTCCAAAGTGATCGAAAAAATTGTTCATTCACAGCTTTACACTTCCCTTGAACTTAATCGTTTACCTTATCGGCCCTTTTTACGCCGGCCCTAATTGGCGTTATTTTTTGGCCTCGGGCGTTATAAGGGCCGGCGTAAAAAGGGCCGGCGCAAAAAG
The DNA here is from genome assembly GCA_027922465.2 of Turritopsis dohrnii. Lineage (NCBI taxonomy): Eukaryota > Metazoa > Cnidaria > Hydrozoa > Anthoathecata > Oceaniidae > Turritopsis > Turritopsis dohrnii. The sequence continues at coordinate 26,182 of BQMF02000520.1, forward strand.
GGCCAAAAATATGAGATTTTGACTAAAAAGCGGCGTTAATTTCTTTCCAGGTTTTTCGAAAATTTGAGGTTAAAATTGGCTCTAGAAGTGTAGCGATTAAAGATGGGGGGCTTTGGAAGCAATGAATTGACAAAATAACATATAGATTGAAAAGTTTTGCTTTCGTAATGTGAACAATAGCTTTAAAAAAACAAAAGAAATGTAGTCGTTTACAGAGTTCTTTCCATGAACGTTTTTTGTACAGTCAAAGAGTCCTTTTGGAGGCTAATTTGCTGAGTTTAATTCATTTCATTCCACAGCAATCTCTATTTCTTGAAAAGGATTCTAGAGAAGCTAGATGGAAAAGATGATAATACGGGAGATGTGTCAGATGAAGAGAATTATGAACAAGAAATTGTAGTTAAGTCGGACGATGAAAATAATAGCGAAAACAAAGAGGCTGGAGAACAAGAGGAAAGTCACCAATCTGACAGAAACACTAACAATGATGTTATTGTACTTGATTGAGACATTAAACTTTTGATTATAACAAGAAATGATCACATTGTCATACTTTTTTTCTTCTGTTTAACTGTTTAGTGCAAAGATAATCAAAAAAGCATGCTTGTAAAAAAAGATTTTTTCCATCCATTCTCTTTGGCGTAATATGCGGCCCTAATTGGCGTAAGGCCAAAATTGGCCTGTGGCGTAATAAGGGCCGGCGTAAAAAGGGCCGGCGTTAAATTAGGGCCGGCGTAAAAAGGGCCGATAAGGTACTTTGTGAACAACAATTTGGTTTCCGTAAAGGACGTTCCACAGAACTGGCTGTGACATTTTTTGATGATATTACAGAAGGTGTTAACAATAATGGATGGCAGGTGCTATTTTCATTGATTTATGCAAAGCGTTTGACACCATTAGTCATGCACATCTTTAAGAAAAGCTCAGACAGTATGGAGTTCAGAACACATATGGTTTACCGACTATTTGTTTGATAGAGAAATATACGTCAATTATGCAGGCTCCCTCTCTGACCCTGAACCAGTTTTAAATAGAGTTCCGAAATTTTGGGTCCATATACATATTATCTACTTCAATGAATTACCAACAGTGATAAAAAGATGCAAAGTTATAAAGTATGCTGATGATACGGTGATTTATGTCAGTAACAAAGAATTTCACACCATCAAGAAGTTTCTATCTGAAGACATGGAAGCAATTGATGAGTGGTGCAGAGAGAATGATCTTATTCTTAACCTAAAAAAGACAGAGGCAATAACTTTTGGAACTCGTAAAATGCTTTCCAAACTCAAGGATGGTCTACGGACACAAATCTATACCTACTTGTGTGAAGTACAAATATCTTGGAGTCACTGTTGACAGTAGCCTAAATTTCAACTCAAATTTTGAAGCATCGCTTAAAAAGGCCTCTGGAAGACTGTGACTCCTGACCAAAGTTCGACCTAACTCCTCGTGCAGCAAGAAGAATTTACCAAACGATGGTTGTTCCAACTCTAACATACTGTTCGCTCTCAACAATGAAATTAAATGCTACTAATGAAAGTAAACTTGACGGATTACATAATCGAGCGACTTGAATAATTGCTTCAAACGATGTTCCTCTTCAGTCAAAAACTCTATAATTTAAGAAAAACTGAAAATTATATATATTATAATTTATTTATCATCTGTAAAGCTTTTCTCCTTAGATTTTATTTTGTTTCATAATATTTTAGTGTTCTCAATTATACTTCGCCGCTGAGATTTTTCTAATTCCTTATCTACAATTTTTTTCTCATTTGCCGCTTTCTTGTCTATTTTTCTCTTTTCCTTTCCTATATAATTATAACCTAGCTAATACTATATTATTTATATATGAATTTTCTTTGTATATTATTAATTTTGTATATATTATTTCCAGGGCCCCCATTGATAGCAGCCTTTAAGGGGTTACCCTGGTGAAATATGTTTTTAAATAAAACAAGAGCCATATGGCGCAAAACAGTAGCAGCAATTGTACTTAAAGTTATGAAAAGTTACTACAAAGTTCTTTGAGGCTTGTATTTTTTTATATCTCATTGGTGGAAAACAGGCATAAACAATATATGTTAAAATGATAAGTTAGAGTAAAAAGGGTCTAAACATAAGCCACCAGAAATTAATTTATTAAAGACAAAAGAATTATACATGCGTTAGCTTTATATTTTTTTACAAGAAAATTTTTGTAGGACCATGAGTAGAAAAAAACCATGCCTTTCGAAAAAAAAAATATATGTTTTTAATTATAATTTCATGAAACCAAGAAATGTGATTCTGTCGCAATTACACGAAGAAGAAGAAAAACGGGAAAAGAATAATGGAAAATAAAAAGACAACAAACAATATACCTGTTATAATGAATGAAGTAAGAGTCGACTATGAGGGACTATTATATATATGAGAGTTTTTTAAAAATAGTTAGCATTGAAATATTTTGAATATATTTTTTAGAGTGCTTTTAATCATTAGTTGCATGAAAAACATGAAATCATAATAATGGACATTACTGGGCATCTAATTTCATTTTTTGCCCGACGCAACATGAAATCGGAATTTAAGATGCTCTGCCGGACATCTAGTTTTTCAAGTTTGTTGACCGGAATCGGAGGTAGTTGGATCTGTCGGGCATCTAGTTTTTCAAAGTTGCTGACCGGCTGCCAGGCACGTAGACACATCGTAAATTAAAAACCAAATTATAATAACAAAAACTTGTAAATCAGAGAAAAGTAATTTTATTTCCACCTCCGTCAAGACATATTGGCAGTACTATCGTACAAAATGAATTCAGAATATGCTTTTCAGTTAGGACCACTCGACCAGAATTCGTCGCTAAAATAATCGTGATTTGTTATAAAGAATTGCCTCGATAATTTTATTTTACTCTCCTATTTGAATACATCCGATTGAATGATGACGATCTAGCATAGCAACCGCATAGAAACATAGCTCTAGGGAAAATTCGACACGGTAAATTTTTTTTATTTTTGGGGTGGTGAAACTTTATGCAAAAACAAAACTTTTTACCGTGTCAAAATTTCCCTTTCGGCTTAGTTCATCAGAAAATGAAGAAAGAAGAAAACGAACAATTTCTACATCTTCGGAGGAGTACCGCTTTTCTAGCGAACATTAGCATCAGTTTCAATAATGGTCGTAAAATTAAATTGGGTTATTGTGTGGCGTATCGACAAAATGATTATTAAAATCATTAACATGACAATACCAAACATTGCAATAATAAATTTTCGGGAAGCATTCGGAATGAATAATTCAAACGAACGAATGGTTATTACATGCTTCACCAGAACATTATATGTTTCGTAATAACACGCTCAGTCCTCCAACGTAAACTTAGTGTTCTAGTAATAAGCAGTGTTTGATGGTATATTGTGCGGATATCTAATTATGAGTCAATCAAAGCCGCATAGAGCGAAAGCAGAAACGTTGAACATTATACCTTATGCACTTAAATTTTTAGACAGAGCCATTGTAAATGAACCTCTGCTAATACCCACTATTGGTTTGTGACATCGAAAAAACGCTACTCTGAGCAATTACGAATATATATAGATCAGAACTACCTTTTAAATTTTTCAACGGTCAAAAAATCGTTAAAGTTACTTAGGACTGTTTACCAGCAAAGTGTCTACCAATAATTTGATGTGTTTTTTGTGACGAAAAGTATTGAATGTCGTACTATATTGATTGAGGTACAAAAGGTATACTATATAGTATGGCGAATGAAATCAATTCCTAAAAGACTCTAAAGAAAGAATGAATTTCACAAAGGTAAAATGAAAAACACCTATAAAGAAAGTACCGTGAGGGAAATTATAATATTTTTAGTATGGCTCTTTTAGAAATTTAGTACAAAGAATATCGCTTGAAAAATTGCTTGGTAAGAAAAGAAGGCCAACTAAATCCGAGGGTGGTGCGATCGTACCCAAAGCAATACCCGTGAGTTACGCCACTGCCTACTTATTTTGGGGATCTGGAAACGAAGTTATTCAATCCGAATACGAAAATAACACAAAATGTCACGAGCACCCTCAAGTTCACTTTTCCGGAAAGGAAAAAAAATGGTCTGTGAAATGTTTTTTTGTGATAATATTTAAAAGTCACCAGTATATAAAGTCGTGAATCCTAAAAAAACAAAATGTTGCGTACACAAAATGTCGCGAAAGTCGCGAGAATTTTTGTGCTCCCGATCTTTTGTGCCTTAGTATTTCGATGAACTACGTATGTATCTCGACGAATTCTATTCACATATTCTCGGGTTTCATATAAAAACACAAGTAATTTGTTCTGGACAATTTATTTATATTGACGTGAATGTACAAAGTAAAGGGTCCTAAGTTACAAATTAAATCAGATTAATAATTACTTCTTTCACGATTTTACAATACATTCTCAATCTTGTATTCTCAAATCAGAAGAAAAAGTTGTGAATGGCACTTCGTCGTGTGGCTGTCATAAAGTAGTATGAGACACTTTTTATCGCAAGTTTTGGTCGAGTGGTCCTAACTGCTTTTAGATGAAAAAAGTCAAATAAAAAAGTTTTTGTAAGTCCATCACAGTCGAGGAGGACACTTCGTAAGATTTGTTTACTTTTTGCGTCCATAATTATGAAGGCTATTCGTAATTAAGAACATTGACGGTAATTTATTTTTTAAAAAAGATTTGAATTAAAAATTATTCAAACGTATTCCTGACACCTGAGATGCATCCATATGGAAAATTTGAAATACGCTCCATTCTCTAATAACAACTGGGAAAAACCCCCATCTTTCTATCATCTTCAAAGGCATTTGGATTTTCATTTTAAAATTAATTCCCTAATGCTTATCAAACCTTCTATGGCTAACCTTCTATTAAATGTTCCTTATTTTCTTCTCGTGGTATGTCTGCCATTTTATAATATTATTTATTTGTGCTTTCCAATCATGACTTTTAATGTTAATTTTCATGGCATCTGAAATGACGTCATTGTATTTCACCGCGTTCAGTTTTCTCTTAAAAATTCACAAAAAATGCATATAAAGTTTAGTTATAGTTTGTGTGCTCATAAACTAGTCAACAAACAATGGCATCGTTCCATACAGCGCACATTTCACTTTGTTTTGTTTGGTCGGTACAACTTACCACGACGCAGTGTGCGCAAGATTCCTGCTAATTTTACTTCCTTTTCTCACTTTAAACTCGAATATCGGAAGATCCTTAACATAAACTTTTCATACATTTTCTTGTACAGTCGTTCTTTCTTATGATGACTATCTCTCTTGTCTGGTATGTTTCATCATCTTTTAGGAAATACATTTTCTGTTCCAAAATGAGAACTGCTAAATGAACATTACATATTTGACTTTTCTACTTTTATTTTTGAAATTTGGTTGATTATGGATGATTTGTTCTTACTTGCCTAGAAACTTATCAAAACAAAAAGAAACTTTCTGACAAGAAAGTAATCTCCCGGGTGAGTCAAAAAAAAGTACCGCTGTTTCACAAAAATATCTTTAGATTGAATAATTATGAAAAGTACCTATTTTTGTTTATGAATAGAGGAATCCTTTACCTATATTTTGGTGTATCACTTTTGTAATTTGGTTGAGTAAAAAAAAAGGTATTATGGACAAAAAACTGGAAGCGGTCCTTGTAAAACTCGCCCCCCCCCCCCCCCCCCCCCCCATCCCCTACTTTTTTTAGTTACATGTTGTTACAGAAGATGGATTTATAAGTTCAATACTGAAAATTGTGGATGAAAATTTAAGATTATAAGTCATTCTTTTACTTGCTCTCATGCTTTTGTATAAACAATACTTCAGCTGCTATCCCTATGTCTGTATTTCGTTGTACTTGTCCAATAAGGCTACATACACGCTTTTTTTTATAAGAACCAGTAAAATTTGACCTTGGGCTTACTGTTCTTATCTTTTGACCCTTTTTCAGCCGGGATTGTTCTAATAGTGTTCTTGGTCACAGCACATCACACTATCATTAATAATATATTTTGGCACAATTATTATTGTAAATGAAAAAAGAAAGTGAAAATAATAAATTTCTAAACTACGGCAGCTTGAGAAAAAATTCACATCATGAACTGTTCCTATTTTACAAGAAAATTCGGCTCAGGCTGTTCTTAATTTTTGGAACAGTGATTTGAGCCCCAGGTCGTTCTTATTTTGTTCTTATTTTTTGCCCAAATCTGAGACTTGTGTTCTTATAAAATTGTTCTTTTTAAAAAAAGCGTGTAATAACATTCTTTATATAATATTGTTGATACTGGATATGTTTTACTGGTTGTTACTGGCGTGAATGTTTATTTTACAACCTTGACAGTGTTTCCTGTAAAATTTCCAATGCACAAAATATTTCCAGTGTAAGTACTGAATCAAGCTCCCTGTAAATTCACTCTGGTACTAATATAGCTGCAAATTGTAATGCAAACAAATATTTTTTGTATGAAAATTCCTCATGAAACGAGAATCCGTTGTTCAGCCCTCTGAATTTACGACGGCATTCAGCTTTTGCCGTCGTGAAGCTGCCGTAAATAAAAATTACGACGGCGAGATTTTGCCGACAATGTTTTTTGAATGCAAATATTGAATATGTCAGGGCTATTCCTGGGAATTCCCCTGACATTTCCCGTTTATTCTCAAGAATTTTCTTTCTATAGAACATTTGTTTATATGTCATGTCATCGATTTATAAGGATACTCACGTAATGCCAAGTAGAAAGCCTTTACGCAGGAATGTTCATTATAAAGTATTATAAAGTCAGTGGGTTTTGTTTTTGGATGATTTTTTTCTCGATAAATTCTTATTTTATTCAAGTCAGTTTCGGTTTTGATTTCAATAAAATTGTTTTGTGATTTTTCTTTTCGCTTGCCGTGAAATTAGTAAAGAAACGTTAACGCGTAGGTTCATTGTCTTTAAACTATGAATCATCAAACATTTAAGAGGACAAGTTCGTAGCAAATCCCCTATGGTTTACAATGTGGTGGTTTACAATTTTAAACTTCTTGTTACAGATAACACTATTGATTTATAATTTAGTTTCTGTTTTGTTAGGCATTATTCTACACCAATATTTTTACTGGAATAAACCAATCAAACTTTTTTTGCCGTCGCAATTTTCAAATATGACGGCATTTTTTCGCTGTCAGTCTTTTTTCCTAATTCAGAGGGCTGCGTTGTTTAAATTTTCTAAGCCCCTTTTATACCAACAAATTTTACTTAAAGATGGGGAATCTGGAATCACAAGTGTCTTTCTCTAAAACACACATTATATATTAGACATACTTCAAAATAACTTTCAACAACATAAAAATTCAGCAGAGACCATCTTTGTAGCCGAACATTTCTATCTTCTAACTATTATATATATAATTAAAAAAATTAAAAATAAAATTATAAAATTATAAAAATAAAATTATAATAATAAGCGTTTTCTATTTCTTAAATCATAATTGTGTTGTAGTCATGAGAATGAATGTGGTATAATATATTAGTTTATTTGGAATTGAAAAATTCTAAACTGAAGGTTTTGATAAAAACTTATTAATGTATTTCTTTCATATGAAAACTTTCTTAGGAAAAGGTTATTAACCTGCTTCCCGTTGCTTTGATAAATATCTCTTATTCTGGTTGTTTTATGACTTTTTATCAGCATATTTGTGGTTTGTAAACGTCGATCGATTAATTACTGATTGTCTCGACCTTACAGGGCAAAGTATAATAATGTCAAAGAAGAAAAGAAAAACCATCGAATGATTGCAATTTGTTGTTTTGATCAGCATGAAGGTCATCATATTTGTCATTCTCTTGCTTATAAACATTAAAGCAGGTGTTTTCGAAGAAGAAACTGGGAATACAAAAGACAATTTCAGAAAGGTGTGTAAAACCATTGAGTATTTTTGTTTGTTTTTTTCCTCCTCTTATTACTATCAATTTATTGTTAATTTCTGCTTTTATTTGCTCACTTGTACACACAGTAGTATTGAAACAGGGAAGTAGCATTTTAAAAACATTTTACTTCCTATTATGAAAAGTTTAATATGAAACTTGATATTATTATTCTGTTGACTTTCATGCTATCACAATAGACTATTTTATAATTTTAAGTGACCTTAATTAAAAAGTAATCCTCAGTCTTGCTTTAAAGATTACAATAGATGATTTGACATCTTTTTGTGTTTAGCATGTAATTACTTTCTTTACGTTTTTGCATTTAGAATCAACTCATTCTCCCAGATTCTCTTCTGTTTGCCGCCACTTTAAACGGTTCACTTATTGCAATCAACAAACATACTGGTGATGTGAAATGGACTTTGCAAGAAAGTATGTCTTTATAGCAGATTTAGTCGAAATTGGATTGGTGTAAACCAATTTGGAGGAGAACTCTCTACAAAGAAATTGGCAAATAAATTGTTCACTCTTCTCCGTCGTGCTTTTTGAAAAAACTTTTCTCCCAAATTTTTACACTATTCGAATTGCTTTGTGATCCAGCGCTTGTTTTGTATGTAGGAGGTCATTAATAGGGTGTTATTATGGTACTTTAATAACAGGGTTCCCACCAGGCAAATTTTTTGAAAAATCGCTGCAGAGGAGTACATTTCTATAGATATGTACACTATTTCAATGAAAATGCTCTTCCTCACAGTGACTTTAACATTTTTGCCGACTGGGTTTGTACAGTCAGTGAAAGTGTGGTGTGAAACTAGATGAGATTTATTGTTTATTGTTTTCAAATCATTATATTTTTGAGAATCTTTTTATATTTTCTGTTGTTTGCATTATTCTGTGCTTGAAGTTATTATGCACTGGTAATAAACATGTATCAAAACATTGCAGTTATCTTGTGTAATGCAAGATTTTTTCTGAAATCAATTGGAAAATGCTTGCTGTAACAAACATAATGACAAATTAAGTACTCTGTATTATTCGTTATAGTTTTTACATATTTCTTTCAGATCCAGCTGTTACAGCTCCACTTCGGGTGCGTCCTGGGTAAGTATAACGCAACCATAATTTAGACCTTTATTTGTAGAATATTTTTATATTTTTATACTTTCGTGATTTAAGAATTTGTGCTCGTTGGATGCTGTACATCTTTGCATTAACAACGGAAGTTTCGTTACAGAATTTTTGAAATTCCAATTATTGCTTAAAACATAAGAACATCCTAGTGGTTACAAAAAGTCAAAATAATTTTGTAACCTTTTGGAAAATAATGTAATTGTATTGTTGGTGTTGTGATTTGCCGTAAACGAGGAGAATCGAAGGTTGTTATTATTTTTTTTCTAAATGTTATGTTTTACTTACAGTGCGACCTTCTTACCAAATCCACATGATGGAAGCCTCTATGCTTATCTTGGCAACCATGTTCAAGATAGCTTGCGTGTAAGTATGAACATTCTGGTTTTTAGGTTTTTAGAAGTTCAGTAAGGCGTCCTGTAGGATATTACATTCTTTTCTCCTTTCCCTGAGTTCTAATCGCATCAGTTGAATTAAAGAATGAAAAATCAAATAACAACAAAAGAGCTTTTTTTTATAAATGAAAACAAGATGTAAAGCCTCTAAATTTTTTCATTTATACAAACACTATACTTCTGGTTGCCTTTTGACATAATAAAAGATACACAAGGAAAAGAAATTTTGACAAATGTCAGAAGTTAGAAACTAGTAAATTATGTAATAAAAATCATTTTGAAAACCTAACATTTCTCCATTACGAACAGTCCATCATTGAACACTCCCTCTTCTTTGTTTTTAGAAACTTTCATTTTCAATTCCCGAGTTGGTACATGCTTCACCTTGTAGAAGCAGTGAGGGTACATTATATGTTGGTAAGATCATGTCATTCTCTGTCTTTCTTCCTATTCTAGTCGTTTTGAGGAGAGGAGTGCTGTATGTACTCGTACACTTCCAAACTTAGGTTGGCTTTTTATGGTGCCCTTAAAGTTACGTCTTCTGTTTATGTGACAACAACCATGAAATCAGGATTCTTTGAAAATGTATAGAAGTGTGTCCATAAGGAAAAAATCTGTTTAAAAAGAGATGATGGTTAATTCCTTGTCTAATAACACAATTGTTTTAGTATTGTGATTTTTTGGTTTTATTTACTTTTTGTACAAAAATTACAAAACGTTACAAAAATTCTGTAAGGAAAGCAATATTCTGCAGCGAAATAAGCTGGAAGGATACTTACGAACATGGCAGTGATACTTTACGTGGTTGTTGAAGGGATTTCTGGCGATAGTATTATTTAGATAAAGTGATGTTTTTGAATAACTATTTTGTGCACTTTTATAAGCAGGGTAAAACAAAGCAGGATGTGTTTATGATTGTAATTTGACAGATTATTAGTGAAACAAGTGTTACCATGTTTAATTTAAAAAAAAACAAACATTTTGCATCAGCAACATTTAAAATGGTTATATTGATAAGTATTCTTCACACACAAATTTCACATGCCGGAGGCAACAACACTTTTTACAATGGTTCAAGGAAAAATTTCCTGCAATAGACTGCCAACACTTGTCAATTCTTTGCTAATCATGCTCTTTCCACACTTTTCATTGACAGGACGCAAACAAGACGTTTGGCATGCTATTGATGCTAATACTGGAATGAAACAATACAGATTAAGTATGGACGGTATTGAAAGTATGTGCCCACCGTTAGATAAAAGAAATGCTCCATTGTATATTGGTCGCACCGGTTTGTCTATTTTTTTTTTGTTTATAGAAATCATACATTCTGCAGATGAATTTTTCCGCTTACTGTTTCTATGTATTTATTTCAGAATATACAGTTTCGATGTTTGAAAGTATTTCTGGTAAAAAGAAATGGAATGTCACTTTTTATGAGTACTCTGCACGCGAAATTGATGAAAGTTCATATGGTAATTAACTTTTATATAGTTAATTTAAAGGGTTGGCAGCTGTTAAGGAAGCTCTTGATACCAGGGAGGATAAAACTATTTCCATTTCCACTTGATTTGCATGCTTTGTTGTTGTAAGTAATGACCATTAGATTGAAAATATATGGAAAACTAGTTTAAATCTGCAAAACATAATGGGGGACGAAAGAGAGAGGCAGAGATTTGGTCAGCGTTTTTTAGATTATTGCGACATGTTATGTTATCAATATTTTTCTGACATTTTTAACCGTCTTTCCGAGTCGGAGATTTTCTTCCCGAAGACAGTCGGTCGGAGGACCCGAACAGAAGTAGCTGTTATTAATGTAACTAGATCAAGCAACAAGAATAACAACAACAAACATATTTCATGAAAGTCAAGTTGGAAATGAACTAGACAGTTATTGTAATTTAGTCCTTAAAAGTGAAAGGTGTTTTGGTAAAATTAGGACCCTTCTTAATAGCTCTGATTCTGGTGCCCCTGTAACTAAACCTTGAACTAATATATTTTTGTCAAAATGACCCTTTCAAAGATAAGGAGACACTTCTATTCTAGTTTACTCAATGGTTAATTTCACCTAATGTTTTCCTCTAAATACTTTTCGTCTCATGTTTTGTTTTCAGACCAAGTGCATTTCCTGTCCAGTTCAACTGGACGAGTTGTTACGATGGATCAAGTAACAGGTATATCTCAATATTTCTGAATCTCTATGAATGTTTTGTTTTTGTGAAATGGTGTTTTCCTGTATTTTTCTTGAGAAATAAATGTCATAGTCTATGGCAAGGAGGATGATGATATTTCAGCACACAGTTTTGTTTTAAACTTGCTGCTGGAATTCATCATTCGAGGTCTTGACTAAGACACCAAACCAGTGTTTCTGCTGTGTCATATAATGGTTTTCATTGAAATTTACAATCATTGCTTTGCAAAATCTTGTAAACTTTCAGGAAAACCTTTGTCATTTCTATTCTTTATTAATTTGAATATTATCAGCATTAAAAATGGTTTGTTAACCAAAAAGCTTCTGCTAGATTTCAACTTCTACCTTCCGTGATTCGAAAAGTGTTTATGATAAATAACAACCTCATAGGCGAAATCTCCTGGGAAAGACATCTTGGATCACCTGTGGTTGGTATGTATCAGTGGCATCCAGAAGGATTGCAAAAAGTTCCGACAACAAATGTCGCAGAAGAATCAATCGACACAGTTATAGCAACGGCTATTGCTGGCGATAATGGAAGCAGGTTTTTAGGCAAAGGAAAAGAACTAGTCTTAAAGTGTGTATCATTGTTTTTTTGATACTGCTATCTATGTGTTTTTAAAATGTAAAATTTGTGTTAGTGTTTGTGAAATTTGAGGGAATGTTGACATGGGAATTGGGTTAATCTTGGCCAAGGACAATTCTTAATCTTTAGTGAAACTTACTCAACCTAGGTCAAGGCCAAAAGTACTTTTAATTGATACATAGTTAAAGATATTATCCTCTGTCTTATATGTGTAGACCAACACTTTTCATTGGTAAACATGCTGGTGGTTTGTATGCGATGCCTACATTAGTGGATGATAAATCCGTTGTGATTGATGTAAGGGCTTTACATTATTAATCTTGTTTATTTCATTAAATATTTATTTACATTGCTGATATTCACATGGTTGATTTGGTTTCATAACTGAAGGAACTGAATTCAATTTTTTTTTATTAATTCTGATGTGTTTTTCTCATGACAGCCCAAAATTCTCATGATTGGTGGTCCTAAAATGAACCCTGATAAAGAAACTGACAACGAATCGAAAAAACCCAAATCCATTCCTGTTTTGATTGGCTATCACAGTGTCCCTAGTAAATTGACGTCAATTCTTTCTCCTGGTAATCTGTTGACATACCAGGATCGAGTGGTTATATCGTCAAAGATTGAAGGGTCTTATGAAAGGAAGCAAAAGAACGAAGCTAGACCAAAGAAAAGAGGGCTCACGAAAATCTTTGAGAACGTCAAGAGTCATCAGAATATCATCTACATGTTGTTTGCCTCTATCGGAATACCACTGTTTGTAATATTTCTCTTTTATCTGGAGGTATTGTGATAATGTCAATTTTTTTTTCCTGTAACTGATCTTGTAACTGATTTTTTCGGATTGACAAAAAACCACCTTCCAATCAGTAGAAAATTCTGCACAAATGGAAAATTTATGCATTCCAGTTAGAAGTTCTAGTAGCCAAGCAACAAATAGCAAATTGCTAATCCATTTTTTTCATTCTCACAGAACATACGTCACACATACTTTTCCACTGAATGGGTGGTCCTTAAACTGTCCTATCTAGCTTTATTCTTTCACAGGCTAAGTAGTTAAACCTACCAGAAAAAATAAAGTAAACAAACAAACCTTATCTTGTTTCTGTTTAGCGTCGACTCCCTAATTTATCATCACAACTTTCGCTACGTTCGTCACCACCAAATTCTCAACCTAGTTCGCAAATGTCGGTTCATTCAAATCACTCAAACAATTCTACAAACCATACTGTGTCGGGAAACGGGTCTGTAGACCAGTCTTTTCCCATGGGTATGTATCCACTTCACTTGTCTTGTAAAATCTTTGGTCTTTGTCAAATTTTAATAGCCACATGCTATTTCTTTATTATTGATTATATATTTTCTTTCAATTAACAGAAGATGCTGATGGTCTTGTACGCATTGGTAAAATTACATACGATCCGAAGGAGCTGCTTGGTCGTGGCTGTGAGGGAACAACTGTTTTCAAGTAGTTTAATCTTTTTATTAATCATTTTTATTGTTTTCTGGCTGCTCTACCCATTCGATTTATCAAATTGGACAATTTAAAAGTCTTTATCAAAAAAAAGCAATTTTTATTTTAGAGGAAAATTTGATGAACGAGATGTTGCTGTTAAACGAATTCTTCCTGAGTGCTTTAGTTTTGCTGACCGTGAGGTAAAGGAAACCTACTTAATTTCACTCCTGTCTTTTTTGTGTGCCCTGTATATGGAATGGAAGAGTAGCAAGAGAAAGATCCACCTTTGGAATTATTTTCAGTTGTTCCCCTTCTTGTTTACTTTTATTTACTTGCGTCACTGTTGTTTACACAATGTTCTTATTTATTATGAACAGGTGCAACTGCTACGTGAATCTGATGAACACCCTAACGTCATTCGCTACTTCTGCATGGTAAAAACCATTGTTCGCTATTTTAACTGCAAAGATCTAAAAGGATACTGCTGCCATTGCTTTTAGAATTTACTATAATGGTGTTTTGTTTCTTACGATGTTATTGCGATTTGTTTTTTAGGAGGAGGATAAGCAGTTTCGTTACATTGCCTTGGAACTTTGCCAAGCAACACTACAAGATGTAAATGAAAATGTTTTATTGCAATAGTATTTAAGTAACTGGTTTAGTTCCGGTCTGTGTTTTTATATTTGATGCTTAACATGAAACGTACGAGTATCACAAAAGGTTTTGTGTTGAGAAAGGATAGAATTTTATGACAATGCATTCTCTTAAGTATGTGAGAGCAAAGTTTTTTGCCTTCTATACGAAATCACCAGAGGTTACAGTTTTGTTCAAGATAAGAACTAAACATGTGACATTGTTTTTATTTCATAGTACATTCACATGCCGAATCTCCGGACGGACAGTTTAACACCAACTAAAATTTTATATCAGGCATTGTCTGGCCTATGTCACCTTCATTCTTTAAACATAGGTGAGTTTGTTCGAGCAGTGTTTTTTTTTTTGTTTTCTTTCTGCCATTTACAACCTGACCAACTTCAAAGTGAAAATGTTTTTTTATCTCTTAAAGAATTTCTTTATGTCGTAATCAAATTAATTAATGATTAATGTGGTTCAGAAGATGTCAGGCATTTTCTCGTTTACATTCTTCAAAGCATGTAGAAATAAATTGAAAAACATTTGAAAAACTATCAATTCATGTCCCTAACTGACCTCAAAAGAATTCTAACCAGCTAGATAGGTTTGTAATGAAACTTGATGGATTTCCCTTGGGTCAGTGAGGGTGAGTGCTGATTAAAAATTGGTAGATGCTTGCACCCGGGTCAAAAATGTAACCGCTAGTCCCAGTTAGGAGAACTAGAAGAACTAGAAACAAAAGCTTCCCGTTATAGTCATAAAACTTTCAAATCACCAGGAGCTTGTACTTCTATTATTTTAGTCCATCGAGACATCAAGCCTCACAACGTTTTGATCTCCTATCCCAACGCACATGGTCACGTAAAGGCTATGATTTCAGACTTTGGACTTTGCAAGAAGTTGGCTATTGGACGCCACTCATTTTCCTCACGGTCTGGTATCGGTACCGAAGGATGGATCGCTCCGGAAATGTTGGATAAAGCGACTAGTATAGTAAGTCACCGAACCCGGTTTCTTTAATTGGTAACTTTTCCCGAGTTCTGTCTACCTGTTCTTGTTCCTTCTACTTGTTCAGTTTCTGTGATATCTTGTTTTGTGTGTTTTCCATGGCAACTATACACATCGCACTATTGTATAGCAGCGTTCCAAGTTCATGGTTTTTCTTAGTTATAATCAAACACATTGGTTTACTAATTTAGTGAAATGGACCATGGAACTCTATAAGTCTATGCCGAAATCAACATTGTATATTATAACGTTATATATGAATTTGGTTGAGATGACCATTTGAGATAAAAAGTAATCCTTAGTGACAATTAGTCCCCAGTCCCTTTAACAACAGTTAATTCTGTGTTTCAGACTCGTGCTTGTGATATCTTCTCTTTTGGTTGTGTCTTCTACTATGTTCTGTCAAACGGTTTGCATCCGTTCGGGGACAATTTCCGGAGACAGGGAAACATACTTGCTGGTCAATACACACTTGAAAAACTGAATTACCTCGAGAGTAAGTTTTTTTTTGTTGATGTGTTTTTCCATCAGTCTTGATGAGCAGTATTGTTTGGTTTAATCGTGTGGAATACTAGAGGGATGGGTACTAAGCTTGGTGGATTTACATTTTTTATGCTTGGTGTTGTTATGATTCGACCAGATGTTGAACTTTGACCTCTGCCTCAGATGGCAATCACTCTATCGTTCCGGTCATTTTCACCAGACGTCCAATGCCTTGTCCGGCTTTTTCTTGAGGCATAGTTTTATCATCGCGTGTTTACCAAGCAGTTCTATAGAACTTCTGAAAACTATTGTCAGTATGTGTCCTGTTTAAATAAACTACTGTGCACGAACTGTGAAAAACTATGCAAAACAGTGGCAATTAAAAAAGGTTGACAAGACAAGAACTTTGATGTTTAAAGCTATCAAAAGTTTTCCCCGCTAGAAATTAAAACCTCAATCCTTCGTACCATATACCATTGATCGAGCAATAAAATGAATGCGCTCATATAACGTCCACTGCTTTGTTTTTCAGATGAATACGAAGCAAGGGACCTGCTAGGAAAAATGCTGACCGTCGATGCACAAGAAAGGTAGAACCACTTGAATACAAGTCGGTACTTTTGTCTAGTTATTGTGCTTGAATTATTAGTCCTTATCTCTCCTTCGCGTATGCTGTGTTTGTATTTTCTAATGTTTGTCCTTTTGTTTCATAGACCGACAGCCAACACTGCGCTGAAGCATCCGTTTTTCTGGAACAAAGCCAAACAGCTTGCGTTCTTTCAAGATGTCAGTGATCGCATAGAAAAAGAACCAGAAACTGCGGTCATATTGAAAGCACTCCAAGCGAACTCCATCGCTGTTGTTCGTGGTGACTGGAAGATGCACATCGGAGAGACACTACAAGAAGGTTTTGGAGAAAATCTCTCTTTCTCTCTATTTCTGTTTTTATTCGTTTTGTTTGTCGGTTGCTAGTAGTTACGCTGCTTCCATCTTTCATCTGTTTTAGATCTACGCAAGTTTCGTTCGTATCAAGGAACGCAAATGCGTGATTTGTTACGCGCCATGCGAAATAAGGTACATTGTCCTATGTATTGACATGTGGTTGTCCGTCAATGTCGTCTCGGGTGACGTGATGTCGTGGGTTTTCAGAGTCGGGAAGATTCTCGCCGTTATTTTCCATTGAAAAGCACTTTTGGAGAAAATCGACCATCTCGATAAGTTTTGAAGCCTCACTTTCCTAGAAAATCGTTTAACATCACAAATTGAGTGTTGGCCATTGTTGTAAACAACACTGAATTTAAGTCGATCATGTTTGATAAAAACAGGTGTCGACTTCATTGATTTGTTTTTATCAGGCATTGAAACGATTATTCACGATTCATTGCTCGTTTACACACGATACGCACGATAAGAGTGATAAGAAGAAAATTATAAAAGAATAGGTGCAGGGTTAAAAGATAATGAACTATCATAAGGTCGAGAAAAAAGTGTGTCAGCAGTTTTCTTGTGATATAATCTCCACGAGGGAGCCAATCATTTTTTTTACTTTGTTTGAACGCGTTGTTAATAATAAACAGATGCTCGTTTCTGGACCATTTCTCAATTGTTCTATTTCTACTGACATCAGCATAGTGCAACCCTCAGCTCTACATATAATAGTTCATTATCTTTAATAAAGTCATCTTCTTTTATTTGACCACTTTTTAACTCGCAAGCAAGATGTTAATATTTAAAAAATCAGACGTCTTTGGATTGGGCCACAGAAATCATGCATAGAAATCCTCTCAACTATTTGCTATAAGATTTGGGTGTGCTGAGCTCTGTTTTTTCCGCATGTGTTTTAACACAGGAGAAGTAGGGTGTACTCAGAAATTTTTATTCCATCAGAAGTGAATTTTTATTTCTGGTAATTCATCTTTTATACCTCATTATTTTTTTTTTATCAGAAACACCATTATCGGGAGTTACCTGACGCCCTGAGAAAATCCCTGGGCGCAATACCTGATGAGTTCGTGACTTACTTCACGCGGAGATTTCCCAGGCTTGTCATTCACACATACAACGCATTGAAGCCGTACTGCGGCCACGAGTCGCCGTTCAAAGCTTACTACGACGTACCCGAAGTCGTTCCTAAGTCGGTGTCGGCTCCCACGATGATGTGGACGCAAGTAGTTAAAGACGGAGCGAATAAATAAAACGAAAAAAACCCTGGAATTCTACCTACTTCTAGATGCTGTGAGTTAGTAAGGGTTTTGTAATTAATTAACCGGACAACATTGGTCAAGTTAAATCGATGTGTGGTATGGAATTTGTTGCGCTGTGCTTGTTGGCACCAATCGCCGTACATGCGACAGCTAGGGACAACGCATTTGTCCTTATTTGTAGAACAACACGAAATTTTAAACACAAAACATTTTAATAGCAAATTTTATCTTATTCCTCGAGGGGTTCATTTGTGTCTCTCCTTCGTGTGGGCTTTCTTAGTCGGATCAACCTTTGAATAATTCTTCCCAAAACATTTTGCGCTGGTTTTTGTCCATTTTGTTTTTGAAGTCATGACTATTTTTCCGATACATATTTTTATAGAGTATTTAGGATTTGTATATATACCGGAACTTTTATTTATGCTTGTGGTGTGGAGACGCAGAACATAGTTTTGCTTCTTCATTGCTAATTATGATGGAACGGGATTCTTTCTGATTCTTTTTTTTTATCTATTTTACGATTGGCTTCGATTTTAAAAGTCCTATGATTCTGTTAAGCTGTAGTCATAATTTCGCGTCTCGATTACACAAATCAGAACAACAAAGTATATTCGTGCAAGTGCTTTTCTAAGAGACGAAATGTTTTTGACGGTGCATGCGCATTTTGAATTAGTGATAACATGAGATTATTTTTTTTTTGTTTGCGTTCGGATACTTCGCATTGAAATTGCTTTGCGCAACAAGGCGCCCCAAAAAATCTTCTTGGTCAGAAGATACCTCACCCAAAACGTGTCCAAATCACATCCGCTTTGCTTGACATTATGACTTCCGCTCTGCATGGTGAATGCTGCAGCGCCCTTGTTGATTCTGCCTGTGGCGTTGCTGTTGCGGATCCAGAGCTTTGGCAAAATTTGAAATTTCAGTTGAAAGCAACAGAATAGAACGTATAGTAAAACTATTTTGCCTAACCTCGAATCCGCTTCTTTGTTCCGTGTCTCCATCATCTAACAGTTTTCGTTGGAAAGTCTCTAATTTTTGTTGGATAGATAGAGACGTGAAGGTAACGTCACTTCGATGACCCAGCTCAATAAGAAATTTTGATGCGTTTGAACACTTTTATTCTGTTGTCTTTTTCAAGTTTGGCGATCTCTTCATCGTGACTTCAGCTTGGTTTCCAATAAAATTTTTTTTGTTGCGCAACGGTTTTGAAACCGTTTTTCAGAACTTTTACACAACAGAGTCTGAATGTTGTGCAACAAAAGATATGTTGTACAACACCTGTTCCAGGAGATAGAAAAAATCTATCTCTCTGCAACAATTTCTTACACTTGCACAACAAAAATAATTTTATTGGAAACCAAGCTTTAGAAAATCAAACAAGTGCAACTCTCTGAATGAATAGATATATACTACTTCTGTTCTGTCTCATTGATTTAATTTATAATTTCAACCTCGTCCCCAGGGCTTCTTGCTTTTTTCGACATACGCCGTCATCCGTATACCGAAAAAGGCAAGAAGCCTTGGGGACGAGGTTGATTGCTTGTATATTTACTTTAAGTTGATTTATAATGACATCGAAACCCCAAACTGAAGAAAATAATTTTTTCTGTTTATCTTCCAAATTCAGATTATTTTCTTATCTCCCAAATAAAATTGAAATTTTGTTTTCTACTCAGAACAGAAACGAACGCTTTTGATTCGGTATTAACTGTTAAATTCGTGCAAACAAATTCAGTTATTTAGTTACTTTTCGAAATACGTGACAGTGTCTTCGCGGCAAAGCGGAGGTTTCATAATGACTGTGAGATATAGAATCTCGACATAGAATACTGCAACTACCACAATGCAATGCTATAATCACTTACTTTGGGATAGCGTGAAGCATTGTTTCAAACAGCTGTGAGTATATTATGTTTGGTTTTGAAACTCTCATTTGTTATTCCATTGAACCCAGTGGGCAAAATCGTCAAAAATGTCACTGCGACGAAGATCATTTTTACTGAAATTGCGTGCATATTTCTATAGAAATGCACTCCTTCGCAAAGCTTTTTAAAACAAATGTGCCGGCTGGGAAGGATTCTCAGTTTTTTTGCCGCATTGAATTTTGACATTGAAAAGTTGCCACATCATTTATTTTACAAGTGTGTTCCACCCTCGAACCTAGGCTCCTTAAATTTGTGAATTTGTGACACCATTTCAGGAAACAAGGCAAATCCCCATCCTTTGTCTCAATGATCCAAACAAAATCAAGAAAGATTACAGCAATCCTGTATGACCAATAGAACCAAAGCACGGTAAACTCTAAGAAATAACACAGGAGTGGCTTGATATTTCGCTGGAAAGGACATTAATTCATAACTTTGTGTAAAATATGGTATCTCACAGTTGGTATGAACTCTAACTTGTTTACTTCTTCAGCACAGGTACACTCAAGAAGTGAACCCCAAGGCGTCCATATTGGTTTTGTTCCAATTTAAAGTCTCAATAAATCGAAGTCTCAATTATCCATGAGTCTGAGGTAATTATGAAACTCAAAAGTAAAGCAATACTCTTTCTTACCATATTTCCTCTGATAAGCGCCAAAATATTTTTTTTTATATTTTCAACCGTTAAAACAACCTGCAAGATAGGTATTATATACAAAATTATTATACATTTTCTGAAATTGATATTTTACACCCGTTGTCGATCTCGTTGTCATGTCTCTCGTGTGTCTTGACGCCAGAGAGAAAGCCTTTTGACATATGAGGTAATTGTGGAAAGATTTCGCTATCATCAGATGCAAAAGCCAGCCAGGAAGCTACTTCACCGGCAGACGAAGATCAGTTCATCATCCAGCATTGTAACAAGTCTTCAACGCAACTGGAAAAAACTTCACTCGTCTTCAATCGTTATGAAAGAAGTAAACGAAATACACAATGCAGTATAGAAAATAAAACAAGGGAAAGAAGACTTGAGATATTTTGTCCAAAATATGCATGCTCCGGTTCTTCTTCTTCTTGTTCTGTTTCTCCTTTTTTTCGTTTTTGTTACCAAAGACCTCGTCGTCTTCATTGCTTTTCACTTTCGCTGCATCGTCGTTGATGAATACGACATCGTCTTTCGGTTGTTGTTTTCGTTCTTCGTTTGGGATTCCCAAGATCAACGATCGGATTGTCGGTTTTCGATCTTTTTCCAATTTCTTTTTCGCCTGAAGTTTATTCAAAATACAAATACAGCTTAATGTTGGACATTTCGAACATATCTCGATACCAGACGAGAATGGTCGTAATGTTTCATAACAAAACCGCTCTACTGCGGTCGTCATTCCAAGATTTAAGTTAACATTGACCTGTGGGCTGTATAAAACAACTTGTCAGATGTATGCCTATATTTTACTTAACACAATGTTTTCAACTTTTGTTTAACTTTTTTCTTGACCCTTGTTATTTGAATTTTTAGTCAGTTGGTGGCCTTTTCAGGGCCATAAAAAGATTTCCAAAATGCATCTACATCCATGCCTGACAGGTTTTTGGAAGAGAGTTCTAAGGAACAAACCAAAGTCAAACAAAGTCTCTAGCAAGCACTTTTATGATTGCCCATTATATGAAAGTTTAACTGTATCCCATTAGCTAAAAGTTACAAAAGATGTTTTCAGAAGTTAAGACTGTTTCAGTTGAAAGTGCTTGCTTCTTATCACGAAAGGGGATCCACTGACAGCAACACGTAGAACCATGAAAACATTAGGATAGGATTGATACAATTTAACAGTGACATAGCAACTGCTAAATTTAATCGAAGCTTTCACTAATTCCAATTGGTCAAGAAAAAGGCTCTCATTAGCTCAAAGAGTCAGTAATTTTAATAATATTTGTTGGTGGTTTGAAGATTTGAGTCAATGACAGTTTACTGTATCGTGATTAGAAATTTTCAACAGTTTGTAGACGTTCACGTAGACAGAAAAATACAAAGCACTGTTCAATGCCAAACACATAATCAACATTAACTCGTTTAGCTCATTAGCTCGAAGAGTCAGTAATTTTAATAATACACGCTTTTTCTTTTTATAAGAATGGTGTTTTTTCATTTCATGATGAATATTCTTAACTTTTTAGTCAAAGTCATCCTTATATATTCTTAAGGCATTCTTAAGGCTGTACCTACCTTTTTGTGCCCGGAAACTAAAGATAAAACTCAAAAGGCAAAAAAAGGTTGATAAGAGAAAAAACTGCAACAAAACAGCAATGGAGAGCCACGAGAGAGAATGCTTTCATTGATAACTACAAAAAAATAGCACCTACATATAAAACAAAATAAATTCTCACAAAATAAATTTTGAACTCACAAAACTTAAGATGGGAATATTCTTAAAACATTCTTAACATTTTGGCAAATTTCATCTTGAACATTCTTATAAAGCGTATTCTTGTAATAAAAAAGCGTGTATTCGTTGGTGGTTTGAAGATACGAGTTAATGACAGTTTACTGTGCCGTGATTAGAAATTGTCAACAGTTTGCAGACGTTCACTTAGACAGCAAAAATAAAAACAGTATTCAATGCCAAACACATAATCAACATTAATTAGGACATACCTTAATTTCAGCATGTCTTCGTAATTGCAAAACCAACAGGTATTCGATCAATGTTAATATAATTATGACCACGTTGACAAGCAAAAAGAACTGCATAGGGGTCGTGTATGGTACACGAACGATTTTCTCTGTCACACCTTGCAAGATGAAGGTATTGGAAAGAAAACTGGTGACTATCATACCCATACGAGCTGGTACTGCAGCATCAGGTACCCAAAACGTACCAAATGTAAACATGATTAAAAGTATGGACGGAATGTAAGCTCTGTAGACGTGATACATAACGGTTCTTTTTACAAGAATGTTCGCTTTTAGTAACTTGAAGTACTGAATCTCACCTATAATAGAGAGCGTCTCTTATGTCAGTTAATGGGAATTCGAAGTTTTTCCTTGTATTAGTCAAATTAATGGAATGTGTCAGAAACGCCAAAAAAAGAAAAAAAAGAAATATTTCTGTAATAACTGATGAGAACTTATTTGACTGTTTCAACTCAGCAATTTTCTCAGAGACTTCAAATAAAAAAAAATAAAATAATACATCATTACTTTGCACGTTTAATTCGAGGGAATCAATATTTTTTATGTGAATTTGCAGGAGTTCATAGATGAACAACTCTAGAAAGTTGTATATCAATCCCTACAAATATAAGTCAATTATAGCGTATAGGAAAGTACGCTAATTGGCAACCACGAACCCAGGGTCTCTGGCCTTTTCGATATCTTTGCCGCTGTCCGTATATCGATAAGTCAAGAGACCCTGGGTTCGAGGTTGCGCTAATTGGCTCATTGTTGCTAGGCTCAGTCTTTGACGGTGTCGGATTATCTGGTCTTATATGACTCTTTTTAGTGCAGAATACTAACGACAAATTTTGAGCGTGATGTATGGTGTATTTGGGAGTGGCGTGTGGTGCATTTGGGCGTGATGTGTGGTGCATTGGCATTTCATTAGATGGTGTTTATTCATGCATGAAGAAGGTGAATCGTAATGTGATCTCCATATGATGTTTAATTGCTTTTCGCTGACAAATAAGCTAGAATAACTTTATTTATCTTAAGTCTAATTTTGAAAGCTCCAGTGTCCTTCAAAAATGTTCAAAATTTCCAATAAAACCTGTAACATTTTCTTGAGCCAGTAAGAAGCGACTTTCATAGATCTTTGAAACGCACCTTTATTATGATTTGCTCCACGTGTAAGCAACATGTTTACGAAATAATTAACCTTAAGGTTAATGCTGACAATTAACGTTTCCCCTCATTCACATAGTTATGGAACCACCACAATGCAGTACTATAATTACTTGCTTTAGGATTTGCGAAGACATTTCCTTAGATAGTAGTGAGTGTGTAGTGAGTTCTGTACCTGAAATTCTCTATTTTTCCATTAGTTAGGAATGTATCTTGGGAACGAAGAATGATTTTTTGAAAATTTGAAAACTGACTTTCATCATTTTTAAAATTCTTCCACAAAAACTTAATTTTGATTTATTAAGTTTAGTTCCTCTTGAAACCGTCTTGACTGAAGCATATCGATTAAATTTATCAGTTGCTATGTCACTGTTATCAAATACCAAATGATCTTACTTCCAACAGTACTTTCTTGGAAATGCACTTCTGTAGTAATCCCCTTTAGTTTGTATCCATCTAAAACGATGTCTTTTCGTTGAAGGACTGGCTTTTTATGCCAAAATATTTCTATATCGGATGTTGTAAACGCATCTAGAAAGCGAAATAAAAATATCAATGACTTTCATTGTCATTGAAGAACTATTTTTTATGCTTTAGCGCATATTTAGTTTCTTAAACATAATAGCTTTTATTGTGTGTTCTCCTAAACTTTATATTAATAACTCACAGTTCTCAAAAACGATTTGACATTTTTGCTGGTCCATTGGATAGTTATGCAAATCCATGTCGCATTTAGTAATAGCTTTTATCCTAGAAATATAACAATTTCCAATTAGAAATTCTCATAATCATGTACAGCATTGCATTCTGTTTTAATGCCACAACATGATAAATATCGTTTTCAAACATGTCTGTAAGATATTTTTGTATGAGCTTTTTCTACGAAATTAACTTAAGTTCTTAATAATTTTCAAGGATATTTTGTTGCACTAAGGGGATTGCTAGTAGCCATTCTCAATTGGTTTTTAAACCACCAATTGCAATGTCTCATTTTTTACCTTCGACTAATGTAAACATCACCCGTATCACGGTTGATCTCTGTACGCAAAGCATTTTTGAAGGTTTTTACTTCAAAGGCATCTTGCACGGCAGTGTCTGGCTGCCAAATCACTCCATCCAGTGACGTAGTACGAATGATATCGGAAGAGTTATCTATTAGTCTTGGATCTTTCCACCACTGTCGTAAATAAAATCCATGTTGAAATGTCTAAATGAAAATGTAACTTCTAAAATCACCTTTAAATCGTTAGTCAAAGTATACATTAAAATAGCGCACACGTTATCCAATAAAAATCATTCCCCAGATAAAACACTTCTTTCGAAATTTTTGAAGAAGATTTGACCATACCGTTCTCCTTTTGATGCACTACATTTTTCATGGTAAATTTTTCAATGGGTAAATGTTATTCAAATGAAAATTACGAAGGAACAAACAAGGAACAGCGTTTCAAACTGGGAACTTAAAACGAACACAATTTGGGAAAGGTGCATCCCACTGGGTAAATTTGTTGAATAGTCACTGTGGAGAAGTACATTGCTATAGAAAGTTACACACTTATTCAATGAAAACGCTCTTCCTCGCAGTGACTTTTTGTCGATTTTGCCAACTGGGATAGGACAGGTCACTTAGCACAAGTAAACTTACGAATCTAGTTTCGTCAATAGGTCCAATGCTGTGAATGAATATTTGTACAGTAACGTTAACCGCCTTGTCTGTAAATAAAAATAGAACGAGTTATTGAGACTTGCGGTGAGTTCGGCAATTATTAAAACTATTTGCAAATTTGCAGTCTCCCTAACTTCTTAATTTCCTTAGTTTCAATTATCTCCATAATATGGTCACCATACAACTACTATCACACAATGCTATAGTTGCTTCCTGTGGGATTGGCATAAGCATTCCCATTACGCCGTCAAGAATATCAGTTCCACTCATCAGACGCCCTTATTTTCCATTGAGATGTTTATAATGACCATATCTTGTTGTTTTCTGTTAGTTGTATGATGTATTAAGGAGATAATTGAATAACTTGAGAAACTTCCAATTAGCAGTCCAAGCTGCTTAAGAAGGTACGTAACGATGTTAATTGCGCAGTATCTAATCACTTACTGATAATAAAGACCACAACGACAACTAAATTCCAAATATACCAAAATATTTCCAATAATTTTGTTACTGGCTTACATTTGGTTGCCCAGAATGCCTTTTATTACGTCAATTTGTGAAGTTTAAGCGAAGTTGGACGTAACACCCTTTAAGCTGTCACAGAGAGCCTTAACAATTTTTAACTTGGTTTAGCAACTTTATCTCGCGTTACGTTGACCAGGTCAACTTGGTTTTATATTCGAGACGGTTTGCGACTGTGACATTTCATTTGTAGTTAACTTTGATTTGCTTCATTAATATTGCACTGGCCCTCAAATCATAACACCCTTAAAGTATTACACCATCGTCCATGATTACACTTACTTTCAAAAAAGTATGGACGGTTCTTTCGGTTGTAGTTGTATGCGTGTAATTCTTCCTCGATGTTTAAACTACTATTGATAATTTCGCATGTCCATAGCAACAGGACACAAAGTGGAATGGACCTTCTCATCTTCATTGTTGCTTTTTTTCTGTAAAAAGAAAAATATGTAATCTATTTCCAATCCTAGATTTTCTTGGCAGAATTTATGGTAAACGAAGTAGACGTTAGAGACGTTAGAGAAGTTAGAGAAGTAGACGGTTTTTTTTACCTGAACAATCACGCAGTTAAGTTAACTTAAAGCGTTCATTGTTAGTGTTTAAAACGAACTGAGTTAAAAAAAAAAAAAATAGAGGTTAACATACACAACCCTAGAATTGTTCTCACGCTTTACTGATTAACAGATCCCATATTCAGAAAAATGTTTCTGACAGTAGGAAAATTGTATTTGTCAAGATTGACCATTTTGGAGAATAAACTGCAATCAAATACAGAAGACGCTAGAACATGCATAATGATGACTTAAGCAGTTAATAGATGTTGAAGTATGCCAAATTATTTATCTTCGAACGACCTAAAGGTTCGAAACATCACCTTGGCAAAAATCGTTAGATAAGGAAGCAACTAATTAAAATATTCTTGTGACAATGATTTTAATCATGTGCTTCAAAACCATGTAATTAAACTGTGCAATCTGTAACTAATCATGCTGCGCAAAGTAACCAATGAAATCATGCCACAAATGCCGGAAAGTAAACAAAAGTATAAGGATAACATCTTTTTTCATGTCAATAATGTATCCATTTTCCTTCTATTCTTTTGATAAACGACTGTCCTTTTGATATAAGTTCATGATCAATGACTTCATGGAACAATCACAATCAGAAGTGACAGTAATGATACCGTTATCTTTTAGAGTAACCTTAAATGGCGTGACTTTCGTAACTTCTTAATTCACTGAATAAACCATAGTTATTACAGAAGTGTTGGAAATGTCAATGTCACGTCATATTGAGTGACTTTCACCTAAGGAAACATGCAACATATAACACAATACTTAAAAAAAACATATTATACAAAGCTTCAAATTTGTACAGATATCTCGTAGCATGATTCCTTCCCTGAAAGTTTCAAGTTATAATACACCAAAGATCCATTTTCCACTTCCATAAATATTTACTGTATTATGTATTGCTCAGAAAATTATCATCACCTTTGATCTGTAACGGTCTAAAGTAAACTAACATTTAATTGGAGTCAATCAAGAATCATTGGTGTTATTTATACGAGATTTTTCTGTTCAAAAGTTTATTAAGTTGATTGAGTCATACCTGTTATTTAAGTAAATCACAATAATGATAAATGGATAATCGGCTGTGGTCTGCTGCTATATTACGCTCTTTACCGGCAGCACAACAGTCCTTAGTATTGGGAAAAAGACAAGCTAAAATTATGATAAAATGCGATGGAGTGTTGCGCATTTGGGAGTTAATTAGATTAGAAATTCTTCGTCATTTTGTCTGTCTGCATTCCATTGCATGATGATAAACTATTCGTACTATTAAACCATTAAACAAGCATGCCACTGTTAACAATGGATCAATTCAGCTATTGAGATTTCAAAGGAAATACGTAACCAATCGCTTTTGTTATATAGATATACATATCCTATAAACATGTCTACTTTAATCGGTTTAGCAACAAGGTTGTGAAATATTACGGACCCCTTAAACGTGCGTGCGCATAATTCAATGACGTAGATATACATTAAGCCGTCACAGTGTTTTGTAACTTCTTTGTCATTTTGTAAATGCATTGAGAGAAACATATCTTTTGTTACGTCATTTCTTATATCTGTTTTGACTTAGTATATCCAGCCTCGTTTTGATATAAAACTTGTCTTTAATTATTCTGCTGTCAATTAGTAAGTAATAAAATCGAGTAATAAATAAAATACTGACATGCATCAAAGGGAGGTTTGGTATCCTCATTGAAACAAACGAATCCGGAAATCTGTATATTCAAATTTAATCAGATTACACGTTTTGTAATAGCCATGATGTTAGTAGTAATGTTGCTTAAAAAATGAGCATATTTTAGTAGCACTGTTGCTTAATTTGTTGCTAAGCATTAATAAAAGATATACAAATGTGCCGTCTTGAAAACCTTTGTGCGCGTTTTAGTTCTTTAATTACAATATCTAAGTATAAAGCCTAGGACATTCAAATCATCATACAAAGCATATGACCTAGTAATGCATCCTAATGTAACAATTTCAATAAATGTGCCTTAGCAGCTATGTTAGCATCAATTCAAAGACTGTTGCTGAACGTTTTGAGAAAATATACTAGTTTTGCTTATAAACTTGCAAAAACGTGTAACTTATAAAGAAACGAGCTAAAGAATTCATAAAAATCTTGAAATTTATAAAAGATGCATCTCTCTTATAAATGATGTTCAGTTCAGACTTTTAAACATTATGGAAGGGCGCTTATTTCAGCTCTCCCTTAATTCAGTTACCTCCTTAATACATCGAAACAGCTGCAACGAGAGAAAATCAATAAAAACACAGTATTAAAAGCGATTCACGAATAAAACTGATATGAGAACAGCTGTTTCAGACAGTGCTTAAAGTCATTATAAAACAAGTAAATACAGCATTGCGTTATAGTTGTATGGCATTGCATTGTGGTTGTATGATGTAACAAGGAGACATCTGTATTATGTCACTTGAAATTTTCAGATAAACAAAAACCTTGGCATGATTTTCAACTCATTCTCAACGTCAGTTAAGTAATCAAAATATCAATCCAATGACAATTTCTTTCGACTACCTAGTGGCCAAAATCGTCATAAAGCCACTGCGATGAAGAGCATTTTTATTGAAATAGTGTGTAAATTTCTATAGAAATGCACTCAAAAGCTAAAAATCAACAAATTTGCCCATTTCACCACATCTTTTCTAAATAACAAGTCAATTCCAGTAACCCTTATGTCAACCACCACTTCCATCTTCCTCTCATCATATGGTATACTGGTGTTATACACGGTTTCCTTGTATTGCTTATAAGTTCACATAATATATAGCTAACCGTTCCATAATTTGAGTTTTCATTCTATCTATCTATATGTATATACTTAATAACTTTGTACATTGCATTTATGATTTATAATTTTATGATATTGAAAAAGTAAACATTGATACGTTTGCGTTAGCCCAGACTGGTATAAAAATCGATTTGATATGATGGAGTCGAAGAAATTCATAACTATTGTGTCTTGTTAGTAACATTATAAATAGTCAAAGCATACACTTTATTGACGAAATTGCGTTACATACTACATTGTAGGATATATATGTATTGACCAGGTGCCTATGACTGTCCGATCAATGCTAATGAATACCAGATCGCAAACTTTGTTTTGGTAACTTTAACCTTAATTTCGCCCACTTAAATAATTAAAACGAGTTTCTTAACATAACATATTATAACTTATAACTTCAATAATTATAACAATTATAATTTTATAATTATAACTTCAATCTAAAACCTATCAAAAACTTTTTAAACATTAGTCTATGAATACAGAACTTTAACTTATTACGGTAGCAGCGAAAGCGAATACCGTATTAAAACACCCGTGGACTACTACTACTACTACTCCTCCTCCTCCGGCCGAAATGGCAATTAGTCTGCGATTTAGAGTCTGCGGGACTCTATCAAAAACGCAATGTAAATTCTAATGAAGGAACGCAGCCTTCG
The DNA here is from genome assembly GCA_027922465.2 of Turritopsis dohrnii. Taxonomy (NCBI): domain Eukaryota; kingdom Metazoa; phylum Cnidaria; class Hydrozoa; order Anthoathecata; family Oceaniidae; genus Turritopsis; species Turritopsis dohrnii. The sequence goes on from BQMF02000520.1 coordinate 56,178, forward strand.
TAATTTGGAAGCTTTTTCATATCGAACATTTAAAAGTAGATTACCTTTTATTTTAAAAGTACATAACCTGATATTTTATAACTTAATCTACGAAATAAGAATTCATTCGAATTCTAATCAAATAGGCGTACATAAAAATGGGACTTTTAGTTCATTACGCTAACTGAAAATATATACTTGATATGCTGCTTTTCTTGTTAGTAAAGCTTATTAGTTCAAAATTTCTTATTACCTCGTTTGGTTTGTTAGCTATTACACTATGTTTGTTTATTAAAGTTTTCAAAGATCTAGTTCAAAAAGGCAGTTTATTTGTTGGAATTCAATTTTGGTTTCGTCAGAAATTATTATTATTATAAAAAAACTTTTTTTTTTCTACATAAGCTCTTACGAAAAAATTTCTTATAAAAAAAACACACAGCTCACACATGTATAATTCTTTTGTCTTTAAATAAATTGTTGCTGGTGTTTTTGGTTAGACCCTATTTACACTAATTAATCATTTTCATCGAATTTATCGTTAATGCCTGTTTTCCACCAGTGAGATATCTTAGAAAACATCCAGTAAAGAAGTTTTTAGTACTTAAAGTAAAATTTCGAAAGCATTTGCGTGAAAAGTAAACTTGCTGCTACCGTTTTGCGCCATCTGGCTCTTGTAACCATTCAACAGCCTTTGCCCTTAAGCGAAATTCCCTATTTTTTAATTGTAAGTTAAAATGTCTAAGCACGGTTGCTACATTTATTTGCAACTTGTATCTGTATTTGCAAACAACAACAACAACAAATACAACAAATACAACAAAAAACAACAACAACAACAACAATACACTTACGAAGATCTGGATCTGCATAATGTAAGCTGTGATTTGAAATAAGAATAAACAATTGGCAGCAATGAAGAGGTCAGGTTCAAGTTTGCTATCATTAATTGATAGCTTGTAAACATATGTTGATGTGATAAGATTTGTTGGAGATATCCCAGTGGGCAAAATCGTAAAAAAAATCACTGCGACGAAGAGCACTTTTATTGAAATAGGGTGTATATTTCTATGGAAATGCACTCCTTCGCACCGATTTTTTTCAACAAATTTGCTCACTGGGATTTGCTTAGATCGACTTTTGTAAAAAAGCAATTTTCATCGTAACTTTATTTCAGATTGAAAAACTAAAAGTTATTTCTATGCATCTTTAATATGTAACTTATTAAGAACATTAAGTTTATGAAGTTTATGTGTTTTATGTTGAATCATGAAAAATTTATGACACATTTCAAAGACTAATTTGCCTGATCATTCCGCCCCTCCGTTTTGAATGTAGTCATTTGCATGGAGGAGGGATCTATGATTTTTAATTGAACGAAAACGAATTAGAAAAATGAGAAGTAAAGTTATCAGAAATGCTTTTGGAGTTTGTGCCTTCAATTGCGTTTGCTCCCACCCATGTTTGATTCCAAGTGTAACCATATCGCAATTCTATGATATGATATGAGTCCTATTATCCTGTTAAGGTGTAGTCATAATTTTGCGACTCGATTACACAAATCAGAACGACAAAGTATATTCGGTCGAGTGCTTTTCTATGAGACGAAATTCTTTTTGATGGTGCATGCCCGTTTTGAATCAGAAATAACATGAGATTTTTTTTGTTTGCATTCGCATATTTTGCATTGGATTTGCTTTTCGCAACAAGGCGACCAAATAAATCCTTCTTGCTAGAACATACACTCTGAACCCAAAATGTGTCTAAATCACTCTCTGTTTGCTTGACGCGACACTATGACTTACGCTTTGAATGGCGAGCGCTGCAACGCCCTTGTCGATACCGCTTGTGGCGTTGCTGTGGCGGATTCAGAGCTTTGGCAAAATTGATAGATGAAATTCAGCTAAAATCTACAGATTACAAAAATAAGACATGCTGTCAACCTAGTGAACACTGGAAAATGAACTTTAATAAACTGCACTTCTTTGCGTAACTTCGAATCCTCTTCTTTGTTCCGTGTCTCAATGATGTAACAGTTTTCGTTGGAAAGTCTCTGATTTTTTGTTGGATAGATAACAGGCATGAAAGTAACGTCACTTCGATGACCCAGCTCAAAGTTTTTATAAGAAACTTCGATGGGTTTGAACACTTTTATTCTGTTGTCTTTTTCAAGTTTGGCGATCTCTTCATCGTGACTTAGAAAGTCATCAGAATAGATGACAACCACGGGCTGAAAATATTGAGTGCAACTCTCTGAATGAATTGATATATACTAATTCTCTTCTGTCTCTGCAACGCTCTTGTCGATACCGCTTGTGGCGTTGCTGTGGCGGATTCAGAGCTTTGGCAAAATTGATAGATGAAATTCAGCTAAAATCTACAGATTACAAAAATAAGAAATGCTGTCAACCTAGTGAACACTGGAAAATGAACTTTAATAAACTGCACTTCTTTGCGTAACATCGAATCCGCTTCTTTGTTCCGTGTCTCAACGATGTAGCAGTTTTCGTTGGAAAGTCTCTGATTTTTTGTTGGATAGATAACAGGCATGAAAGTAACGTCACTTCGATGACCCAGCTCAAAGTTTTTATAAGAAACTTCGATGGGTTTGAACACTTTTATTCTGTTGTCTTTTTCAAGTTTGGCGATCTCTTCATCGCGACTTAGAAAGTCATCAGAATAGATGACAACCACGGGCTGAGAATATTGAGTGTAACTCTCTGAATGAATTGATATATACTGATTCTCTTCAGTCTCATTGATTTAACTTAAAATTTCTTGTCAACTTCGTCCCCAGGGCTTCCCGCCTTCTTCAATAATATGGCTGCATCCGTATATCGAAAAAGGCAACAAGCCCTGGGGACGAGGTTGATTGATTGTGTATTTACTTTAAACTGATGTATGATGACATCGAAAGAAGATCCTGAAGAAAATAATCTTTTCTGTTTATCTCCCAAAACAAAATTTGAATTTTGTTTTCTACTCAGAACAGAAACAAACGCTTTTGATTCGGTATTAACTGTTAAATTTCGTGCAAACAAATTCAGTTATTTCGTTATTTTTTGAAATACGTGACAGTGTCTTTGCGGCAAAGCGGAGGTTTCATAATGACTGTGAGATCTAGATTCTCCTGAATATACTTCAATCACCACAATGCAATGCTACAATCACTTGCTTTGGGATAATGTTAAGCATTGTTTCAAACATGTTTGGTTTTGAAACTCTCTTTATTCCATTGAACGCAGTGGGCAAAATCGTCAAAAATGTCACTGCGACGAAGATCATTTTTACTGAAATTGCGTGCATATATCTATAGAAATGCACTCTTTCGCAAAACTTTTTATAACAAATGTGCCTGCTGGGAAGAATTCTCAGTTCTTTTGCCGCATTGAATTTTGACATTGAAAAGTTGCCACATCATTTACTCTACAAGTTTGTTCCACCCTCGAACCTAGGCTCCTTAAGTTTGTGAATTTGTGACACCATTTCAGGAAACAAGGCAAATCCCCATCTTTTGTCTCAATGATCCAAACAAAATCTAGAAAGTTTACAGCAATCCTGTATGACTAATAGAACCAAAGCATGGGAAACTAGAGTGTCCTCTAAGAAATAACACGGGACTGGCTTGATATTTCGCTGGAAAGGACATTAATTCATAACTTTGTGTGAAATATGGTATCTCACAGTTGCTATGAACTCTAACTTGTTTACTTTTTGAGCACATGTACACTCAAGAAGTAAACTATAAGGCGCCTATACTGATTTTGTTCCAATTTAAAGTTTGAAGTCGCAACTATCCAGATGAGTCTGATGTAATTATGAAACTCAAAATTAAGCGTTACTCTTTCTTCAAAGAAGACATATACCATATTTCCTCTTATTAGCGCCAAACATTTAGCGCCCCCATTTTATAAAGTGATCATGGCTGTTATTAGAATTAACCCCCAATTTGATTTGGGATTTTCGATTGTTCTTTGCTTGAAAATTTGTTTGGATGGTAGAGTGAACAGGCATATTTTTCTTTGAGGTTAAGTCAACCGCGAGATTAAATCCTCAAAGAAATTTTGTTTGCTTATATTTTCAACCGTTGAAGCAAACTGCAAGATAAGTATTGTATACAAAATTATTAGACAATTCCTGAAATTGATATTTTTAACCCGTTGTCGGTGTCGTTTTCATGTCTCTCTTGTGTCTTTCGGGAATGAAAAAAGAAAAATCAAAAAAAAATCTAGAAATAAAGTAATTGTCATCTGTCTGTTCATATAACAAAATGTAACTGCCGTCATACCATATCATACGATAAACAGTAATTATGGAAAGATTTTGCTATCATCAGATGCAAACGCCAGCCAAGAAGCCAGACAAAGACGGTTCATCATCCAGCATTGCAAGAAGTCTTCAACGCAACTGGAAAAAACTTCACTCTTCTTCAATCGTTTTGTATAAAACTTCACTCCTCTTTAATCGTTATGAAAGAAGTAAACGAAATACACAAGGCAGTATAAAAAGTAAAACAAGGGAAAGAAGACTTGAGATATTTTGTCCAAAATATGCATGCTCCGGTTCTTCTTCTTCTTGTTCTGTTTCTCATTTTTTTCGTTTTTGTTACCAAAGACCTCGTCGTCTTCATTGTTTTTCATTTTCGCTGCATCGCCGTTGATGAATACGACATCGTCTTTCGGTTCTTGTTTTCGTTCTTCGTTTGGAATTCCCAAGATCAACGACCGGATTGTCGGTTTTTGATCTTTCTCCAATTTCTTTTTTGCCTGAAGTTTTTTGAAAATGAAAAGACAGCTTAATATTGGACATTTTAAATATTTCTTGATACCAGACAAGAATGGTTCCAATATCTCATAACAAAACCGCTCTATTTCGGTCGTCATTTCAAGATTTAAGTTAACATTCACCTGTGGGCTGTATAAAACAAATTCTCAGGTGCATACCTATATTTTACTTAACGCAATGTTTTCAACTTTTGTGTATTTTTTTTACCATTGTTATTTGGATTTTTAGTCACTTGGTGGCCTTTTCATGGCCGTAAAAATTAAAATTCGCAAAGATTTCCAAAATGCATCCATCTTCATGCCTGACAGCTTTTTGATTGAGATTTCTAAGGAAGAAACCCAACTTTCTAGCAAGCACTTTTATGGATATCCATTATATGGAGGTTTATCTGTATCCCAAATTGTCAACAGTTTGTATACGTTCACGCAGCCAGCATAAAATTCAAAGCAATATTCAATGCAAAACACATATTCAACTTCAATTAGGACATACCTTAATTTCAGCATGTCTTCGTAATTGCAGAACCAACAGGTATTCGATCAATGTTAATATAATTATGACCACGTTGACAAGCAAAAAGAACTGCATTGGGGTCGTGTATGGTACACGAACAATTTTCTCTGTCACACCTTGCAGGATGAAAGTATTGGAAAGAAAACTTGTGACTATCATACCCATACGAGCTGGTACTGCAGCATCAGGTACCCAAAACGTGCCAAATGTAAACATGATTAAAAGTATGGATGGAATGTAAGCTCTGTAAACGTGATACATAACGGTTCTTTTTACAAGAATATTCGCTTTTAGTAACTTGAAGTACTGAATCTCATCTATAATAGAGAGCGTCTCTTATGTCAGTTAATGGGAATTCCAAGTTTTTCCTTGTACTAGTCAAATTAATGGAATGTGTCATCAACGCCAAAAAAAATTTTAAATGACCTTAAGGTTGATGTTGGCATTTATTTTTTCCCCTAATTCACATAGCTATGGAACCACCACAATACAGTACTATAATTACTTGCTTTAGGACTTGCGAAGGTATTGTCATAGATACCTATAGGTGTTTGCCACTACACATGCAAAATTCTAGCATTGTATCACTCATATTTCTTCAGTTATTTTTATATGTCAGCAATTTCCTATTGAACATTGTGATATTATATTGCCATGGAGATTACTTTTTGAGTAAAATCTTTAAATGGCACTATCTCGGGAACGAAAAATGATTTTTCTTCCAAATGATGCAAAAAAAAATTTTGATTTTTAAAGTTTAGTTCCTCTTTAAACTGTCTTAGCTGAAGCATATCGAATAAGTGTATCAGTTGCTATGTCACTGTTTTCAAATACCTAATTGACTTACTTCCAATAGTAAATTCTTCGAAATGCACTTCTGTAGTAACCCCCTTTAGTTTGTATCCATCTAAAACGATGTCTTTTCGTTGAAGGACTGGCTTTTTATGCCAAAATATTTCTATATCGGATGTTGTAAACGCATCTAGAAAGCGAAATAAAAATATCAATGACTTTCATTGTCATTAAAGAACTATTCTTTACGCTTTAGCGGATATTTAGTTTCTTAAACATAATAGCTTTTATTGTGTGTTCTCCTAAACTTTATATTAATAACTCACAGTTTTCAAAAACGATTTGACATTTTTGCTGGTCCATTGGATAGTTATGCAAATCCATGTCGCATTTAGTAATAGCTTTTATTCTAGAAATATAACAATTTCCAATTAAAAATTCTCTTAATCGTCAACATATACAGCATTGCAGAAACTCATTCTCTTTTAATGCAACATGATGCAACACGTTTTCAAGCATGTCTGTAAGAGATTTTTGTATGATCATTTTCTAAGAAATTAACTTAAATCCTTCATAATTTTCAAGGATATTTTGTAGCGCAAACGGGACTCTTAGCAGCTATTTTCAATTGGCTGTTAAACCACCAATCGCAATATCTCATTTTTTACCTTCGACTAATGTAAACATCACCCGTATCACGGTTGATCTCTGTACGCAAAGCATTTTTGAAGGTTTTTACTTCAAAGGCATCTTGCACGGCAGTGTCTGGCTGCCAAATCACCCCATCCAGTGACGTAGTACGAATGATATCGGAAGAGTTATCAATTAGCCTTGGATCTTTCCACCACTGTCGTAAATAAAACCCATGTTGAAATGTCTAAATGAAAATGTAACTTCTAAAATCACCTTTAAATCGTTAGTCAAAGTACACATTGAAATAGCGCACACGTTATCCAAAAAAATCATTTCGGGATAAGATTTACCCGCAAAATGTGAACTCAGTGTATAATCAGAAACTCGTCTCAAAGATTAAACGCTTCTCTCGAATCTTTTAAAGAAGATTTGACCATATCTGCCTTATTTTGATGCCTTACATTTTTCATGGTAAATTTTACAATCAGTAATCATATTCAAATGAAAATTATGAAGGAGCAAACAAAGATCCGGACATCGGATTCTGTGTTTCAAACTGGAAACTTAAATTAAATATGAATTTCCAAAAGGTGTATTCCACCGGGTAAATTTATCGAATAGTCACTGTGGAGAAGTACATTGCTATAGAAAGCTTAACCCTTATTCAATGAAAACGCTCTTCCTCGCAGTGACTTTTTGTCGATTTTGCCAACTAGGATAGCACAGGTCACGTAGTAAACTTACGAATCTAGTTTCGTCAATAGGTCCAATGCTATGAATGAATATTTGTACAGTAACGTTAACCGCCTTGTCTGTAAATAAAAATAGAACGAGTTATTGAGACTTGCGGTGAGTTCGGCAATTATTACAACTATTTCCAAATTTGTAGTCTCCCTAGCTTCTTAATTTCCTTAGGTGCAATTATCTCCATAATATGGTCACCATACAACTACTATCACACAATGCTGTAGTTACTTCCTGTGGGATTGGAATAAGCATTCCCATTACGCCGTCAAGAATATCAGTTCCACTCATCAGACGCCTTTATTTTTCCATTGAGATGTTTATAACGATCATAAGTTATTGTTTTCTGTTAGTTGTATTATGCATTAAGGAGATAAACTTCCAATTAACAGTCGATGCACGAAAAGCAACATAAAACATCATTCGAAGCTGCTTAGTAAGGTAGGTAACGATATTAATTGCGCAGTACCTAATCACTTACTAATAAAAAAGACCACAACGAGGACTAAATTAAAAATATACCAAAATATTTCCAATATCTTTGTTACTGGCTTACATTCTTGTTTCCAAGAATGCCTTTTATTACGTCATTCTGTGAAGTTTATGTGAACTTGGACGTAACACCCTTAAAGCTGTCACAGATGGCCTTTACAATTGCCAACTTGTTTTAGCAACTTTATCTCGCGTTATTACGTTGACCAGGTCAACTTGGTTTTATATTCGAGACGGTTTGCGACTGTGACATTTCATTTGTAGTTAACTTTGATTTGCATCACTAATATTGCACTAGCCCTCAAATCCTAACACCCTTAAAGTATTACACCCCCGTCCAAGATTACACTTACTTTTAAAAAAGTATGGACGGTTCTTTCGGTTGTAGTTGTATGCGTGTAAATTTTCCTCGATGTTTAAACTACTATTGACAATTTGGCATGTCCATAGCAACAGGACACAAAGTGGAATGAACCTTCTTGTCTTCATTGTTACTTTTTTTCTGTAAAAAGAAAAATATATGATTTATTTTCAATCCTAGATTTTCTTGGCAGATTTTATGGTGAACGAAGACCTTTAGACCTTCAGACGTTTAGACGTTTTTTTTTTACCTGAACAATCACGCAGTTAAGTTAACTCAAAGCGTTCATTGTTAGTGTTTAAAACGAACTGAGTTAAAAATAAAATAGAGGTTAACATACACAACCCTAGAATTGTTCTCACGCTTTACTGATTAACAGATTGCATATTCATGTTTCTGACAGTAGGAAAATTGTATTGGTCAAGCTTGATCCCTTTTGATAATAAACTACAATCAAGAAGATGCTATTCTATTCTTTCTAACAACGAGTATCCTTTTGATATAAGTTCATGATCAATGACTTCATGCAGCAATCACAATCAGAAGTGACAGTAGCTAATGATATCGTTATCTTTTAGAGTAACCTTAAATGGCGTGGCTTTTGTACCTTCTTAATTCATTAAACAAACCATAGTAACTACAGAAATGCTTGAAATGTCCTGGTCACGTCATTGCAACATATAACACAATACTTTAAAACCATATTATACAAAACTCCATATTTATACAGGTATCTCATAGCATGTTTCCATCTCTGAAAGTTTCAAGTTATATTATACCAATGACCTTCACACGGAAAGATCCACTTCAATCACCTTTGATCTATACGGTCTAAAGTCATTTGGCATTTAATTGGAGTCAATCAAGAATCATTGGTGTTATTTATACGAAATGTTTATGTCCAAAACTTTATTAAGTTAATTGAGTCATGCCTGTGTATTGAAGCAAATATCAAAGTATTGATAAATGGCTAATCGGCTGTGATTTGCCTTTATATTACGCTCTTTATCGGCAGAGTGTTGCGCATTTGGGAGTTAATCAGATTAGAGATTCTTCATCATTCTGTCTGTTTGCTTTCTATTGCATGATACTTAAAGGTACCTTATTCATGCTATTAAACAAGCATGCCACTGTTAACAACGGATCAATTCGGCTATTGAGATTTCAAAGGAAATACGTAACCAATCGCTTTTGTTATGTATACATATACATATCCTATAAGCATGTCTACTTTAATCGGTTTAGCAACAAGGTTGGAAAATATTACACAGCCCATAAACGGTGCGTGCGCATAATTCAATGACGTATATATACATTAAGCCGTCACAGTGTTTTGTAACTTCTTTGTCATTTTGTAAATGCATTGAGAGAAACATACCTTTTGTTACGTCATTTCTTATAGATGTTTTGACTTAGTACATTCAACCTCGTTTTGATTTAAAAGTTGTCTTTAATTATTCTGCTATCAATTAACGATTAGGCCTCGTACAAATATTACGTAACATTTTCACGTGGTCTATTGTTTAGCGAACCAATCCTGTCCAGTCCACGGATAATTATTCGAAGTGCATATTCGCCTTAATAAGCAATAAAATCGAATCAAAATGCTGACATGCATGGAAACAAGGTTTGGTATCCTCATTGAAACAAACGATTCCGGAAACCTGTATATCCAATTTTAATCAGATTACACGTTTTTTGTTGATAAATGTAGCCAAATGTATTGATGTGGTATTAAAAATAAAAGTCGAGAGACATTTTTTATTAAAATAAAGCAGAAGCTTTTCGATTAAGAAAATCATCGTTAGTGCATATACATACAAATAGTAAAAGATTCTATACAAGTAAAACGTTTTTAAAAAGAAATTTTGAGAAATCGCGGTAATCATCAAGAGAGCAACGAGGTATTGATAAATTTCACGATTTTCTTTTGTTCACAAAGTTCTATGTAATGCCGTTTCTAAAGAGTTGTAAAGTTTTCGCTTCCAGCTTGTTGTTTAAAGTAGGTTTATTAATAGCAATTTGAAAAGCCTCTAAGGTTTTTCGGTCATACAGTGTGCCCCAGAAAAAAGAGGTTCGAGATTTCAAACGACTATTTCTTCTCAAATATTTGTCGGATATTTGCGAATTTTATATCATTTGAAAGAGCTTTTTCTCCTCTTTTCAAAAATATGATATTTGTTTAGGTTTGGAATACAGAAGAGTAGTTATGCTGAATTTTATCATGAAAATTTGTCATTAAAACGATAACGATCAATTAAAAGAAATTACAAAAGAAGTAATTCCAATTGAGAATAACTCAAGTAAAAAGCCTTTTTATAGCATTTTTAAGCACTCAGAATTGTTTAACTGACAATCAGTTTTTTCAAAAGAAAGGTGAATTTACACGTTAAATTTTAATTTCGTGTGTTTAAAAGAATCTCATGATATCTTTAACACCACGACAACTTTTAGAGTTAACAAAAGAGTAACTGCTCATTAGCACTTCTTTTAATTGATCGTTATTGAATTAACGAGCGTATCGAAAAAATATATCTTTAATATCTTTTAAACTCTTTATTTCTTTAAGATGAAACTTATATTTTTGAAAAGAGGAGAAAAAGCTCTTTCAAATGATATAAAATTCGCAAATATCCGACAAATATTTGAGAAGAAATAGTCGTTTGAAATCTCGAACCTCTTTTTTCTGGGGCACACTGTAGTTGTTTTGAGGAGCAGTCATTAGTACAGTCCATTTGAATTTATGTGTGTCATTGAGCTGTAGATGTTTTGATGGTTCGGAATTTCCGCCGCGGGAATTGTGTTCACTCCATCGTACCTCAACGTTCCTTTTTGTTTCACCAATGTAGGTTTCTCCGCAGGAACATATACCCTGGTAGATTTTGCAGGAAGGATGGGGATTTTTGCTTTTAAGTTTAAAAAGAGATTTAACTTTCTTTGTATTCCATTTGATATAAAAATTGAATTTGTGGTTTGTAAAATCTTTTAACTTCTCGATAAAACTTTTTGAAAGTTCTTCGTTTTTCGGGCAGTATGGTAAAGTTACGTAGATGCATTTCTTTGGTTCTTCGAAAAAGTTAGGTGGAATAATCATTTCAACGTCATCTCTCCTCTCTTCGTACTGTCTTATGATGCTCATAATGAATCTCTTAGGGAATTCTTTGTCGGACATGGAAAAAGAAAAAGCAATAATCACAGCAAAATTTACGAAAGCAGAATTTCCTAAGAGATTCATTAAAATTTGAATGGATTCAGTGTTTTGAAACAATAAGCACGATGTAATTAAACTACGTGTTAATCGACCATTAAAAATTTAATTACATTTTTCGATGACATTTTCCTTATTTTTTCAAAACCCACTTTTTCATTTTTCACAAAAATATAATAGCATAAAGAGCTTGAAAATGGCTTTCCATTGATGTAAAAATTATTTTAAAATTCCATATATTCATTTAAAAAAACAACTTTAAAATTTCCATTTCCAACATTACGAAACACACTGTATATGCACTGACGATGATTTTTTAATCGAAAAGCTTCTGCTTTATTTTAATAAAAAATGTCTCTTGACTTTTATTTTTAATACACGTTTTTTGTTATAGCCATGATGTTAGTAGTATTGTTGCTTAAAAAGTAAGCATCAATAAAAAATATATAAATGTCCCGTCTTGATAACGAGGTTCGGAATTCCCGAGTTACAAAACCGAGTTACGAATCCGAGTTACGCATTTTGACATCATAAACCGGGTTGGTAATTCGAAAATTGTTAATTTTTTATTTTTCTCGAATTCAATTTTATTCTTGTTAAATTTTCCCGAGTTACTAACACGAAATATAACAATTTCGATAAACGTACTGTAGCTATGCTAGTGTCGCATTTCAAAATTTTCAAAATGTTGCTGTAATAGTGTTAACGTTTTCGAGAAACTATACTAGCGTTGCTTATAAACTTGTTGCTTATGAATAAACACGTAACTTTAGAAGACAAATCGTGAAATTTATAGACGATGCATCTCCCTTACCAGTAAAGTTCAGTTCAGACTTTTAAACGTTATGGAAGGGCGTTTATTTCAGCTTACTCCTTAATACATCGTACAGTTGCGACAATACAACGACAGAAAATCAATAAAAACGCAGCATTAAACGCGAAAAAAACTGATAAAAGAACAACTTTTTAAGACAGTACTTACATAAAGCATAAAACAAGTAATTACAACATTGCATTATGGTTGTATGTATGTGGTTGTATGATGCAGCAAGGAGACACCTGTGTTATGTCAATTGCCAACTATTTTAAAATTTCAGATAAACAAAAACCCTTGGCACGACTTTCAACTCATTCTCAGCGTCAGTTAAGTAGTCAAAATATCAATCCGACGACAATTTTTTTCGTCTACCTAGTGGCCAAAATCGTCATAAAGCCACTGTGTTGAAGAGCATTTTTCTTGAAATAGTGTGTATATTTCTATAGAAATGCACTCGAACATTGAAACTCAACAATTTGCCCATTTCACCACATCTTTTCTAAATAACAATTCAATTCAAGTAACTCTCATGTCTACCATACAACTACTTCCACCTGCCTCTCATCATATGGCATACTGATGTTATACATGGTTTCTTTGTGTCGCTTATAAAGATCACATATTATATAAGTAACTTTTCCATAATTTGAGTTTCCATTCTATCTATGTATCTATTTAATAGCTTTGGACATTGCATTTATAATTTATAGTTTTAAGATATTCCAAAAGTAAACATTGATACGTTTGCGTTAGCCCAAACTGATATAAAAATCGATTTGATGTGATTGAGTCGAAGAAGTTCATAACTATTGCGTCTTATTAATAACATTATAAACAGTCAAAGCATACACTTTATTGACGAAATTGCGTTACATACTACTTTGTGGGATATATATGTATTGACCAGGTGCCTATGACTATCCGATCTATGCTAATGAATACCAGATCGCAAACTTTATTTTGGTGACTTTAACCTTAATCTCGTCCACTTAAAAGCTTAAAACGAGTTTGTAAACATAACATTTTTGATACCAAACGGGTTAAAATAATATTATAGTTTTAACAGGCTGCTCTTCTGATATATCCAATTATAACTTCAATCTAAAACCTTTCAAAAATTTTTAAACATTATTGATATTAGTCTATGAATACAGAACTTAAACTTATAACCATTCAACAGCCTGTGCCCTTAAGCGAAATTCCCTATTTTTTAATTGTAAGTTAAAATGTCTAAGCACGGTTGCTACATTTATTTGTAACTTGAATCTGTATTTGCAAACAACAACAACAACAAATACAACAAAAAACAACAACAACAATACAATTACGAAGATCTGGATTTGCATAATGTAAGCTGTGATTTGAAATAAGAATAAACAATTGGCTGCACTGAAGAGGTCAGGTTAAAATTTGCTATCATTAATTGATAGCTTGTAAACATATGTTGATGTGATAAGATTTGTTGGAGATATCCCAGTGGGCAAAATCGTAAAAAAATCACTGCAACGAAGAGCACTTTTATTGAAATAGTGTGTATATTTCTATGGAAATGCACTCCTTCGCAGTGACTTTTCTCAACACATTTGCTCACTGGGATTTGCTTAGATCGACTTTTGTAAAAAAGCAATTTTCATCGTAACTGTATTTTTTTCATATTAGAAAATTAAAAGTTATTTCTATGCTTCTTTAATATGTAACTTTGTATGAACATTAAGTTTGTGATGTTAATGTGTTCAATCATGAAAAATTACTGACACATTTCAAAGACTAATTTGCCTGATCATTCCGCCCCTCCGTTTTGGATTAGTCATTTGCATGAAGGAGGGATCTATGATTTATTTGAACCAAAACGAATTAAATAAAAGAGAACTAAAGTTGGCAGAAATGCTTTTGGAGTTGGTGCCTTTAATTGCGTTTGCTCCCACTCATGTTCGATTCCAAGTGTAACCATATCGCAATTCTATGAAATGATACTTTATTTTCTGTTATAAGAAAGATACATGGTTGATCTAGTTTATATAACAACATTATACAAGGTGCGGTCAACGAAATCATATAGACAACCATGGAGGTATAAAACAGAAGGAGAACGAACTCAAAATCTGCTATTGTACTATCCGTGATGCGCTGCATTGTTTAAGTCCTCAGTGTGTAATAACATATTGCTATCATCTTGCATAATTTTTATAATTTTGGCGTTCTTGCGTGAAAATGTCGTTCATATCAATTCTCCAATGTGATTAAAGATCGTTAGGGTAAAGTTCTTAGCATGCATAATCTGTAGGAACTGGGAGAATTATGCAAAAACGTCACAAATATGCAACGAAAACATTGCAACTTTAGGTCTATTATATCTCGTGATCCCCTCAAGCAGTTTCGCTGAGCTTCAGTTTTTGAAGAGAGAATAATCCTAAGTTTTTGCACGTACCGCGGCACTATCGAGGCGCATTTAAGTCAGAAGATATGTAGATTGGAACTTATACATGAATTACGCGATATCTTCAACTCTGTATAAAAACATAGATTTTCATTTGGTTCTCAAGGAAGCTTTAGGTTTAATAAGCTGCTTGTCACTATGCAGCAAGTTGATCCGTTGTTATAATGGATGATATTTGGTTTTTAAATTGTCGTTAATTTTTAAAAAAGTATTCGTTTCACCGACAACCAGCCGAAAGCGCATCACGGATGACATCAAAGTGATACCGCAATGAATAGAATAGTCATTATCTGAATAATAGAAAAATAAGAGTTCGTTCTCCTTCTGTTTTATACCTCCATGAGACTACATAAATAAATGCTAATAAACTAATGGCCAGTGGTTTCCATATAACATTGGAAACTCATGGAAGGTCATGAAGATCTTATCGTCAAGAACCAATTTAATAAAGTCAATGTTTTATGTCTACTTCCACCTGCCCATATGGCATACTGATGTTATACACTGTTTCTTTGTGTCGCTTTTGGTATCAAAAATGTTATGTTTACAAACTCGTTTTAAGCTTTTAAGTGGGTGAGATTAAGGTTAAAGTTACCAAAACAAAGTTTACGATCTGGTATTCATTAGCATTGATTGGTCAATACATATATATCCTACAAAGTAGTATGAAACGCAATTTCGTCAATAAAGTGTATGCTTTGACTGTTTATAATGTTATTAACAAGACGCAATAGTTATGAATTTCTTCGACTCAATCACATCAAATCGATTTTTATATCAGTTTGGGCTAACGCAAACGTATCAATGTTTACTTTTTGAATATCTTACACGGATTTGTAGTAATGTTCGGATTTTATAAGATCTAATAAACAAGATGAGATAACAAGGTAAGAAAATGAATCTAGTAGAATTGAGTTAGAATTGGCCTTGACAATGAAATAAATAAACCATTCTTTTTGCAAGGGGTATACACGAATACAGCACTGTCAGATAATTGTCAGATTTGATTCACAGCTACGTGCTAGAAATTGTACAAGAAAACTAGTTGCTTCCGTTCAAAAACGAAATTCCTTGCTCTTTGAATAATGTTCTTTGAAACGGTAAAAAAGTCGCATCGATCTGATAAAAATTTAAAAAGTTATATGCATTTAAAACTACAGACCTGCTTTTTTGTAGTAATGTGTTCAGGAGATAACTAAATTATGTTGACGTCGAATTTTGAGATAAAGGTTGAACTTTGAGTATGTTTAAAAATATCTAAAGGACAATATACACAGTACGATTTGTAGCATACGATTTGTAACAGACCATTTTATTTATTTATTTGGTATTGTTTTACGTGGCTAGCCTCACTCAGTTGCTATTGCATCTGCTTTCCAGGAGGGGCCACGATTAAGTTTGGAAGCTCCAATCGCTATAAATCGCATTGTGTTATTGTCCCTAAGAAGAACATTTAAAATGTTGCTACTCCAATAAATATTAATTTTTCTCTATTTTTTTTATGGCTGAGCTCATTGCCACTTAGTTCAGATCTTTTCGGAACTTTGAGTCTTGAGCAGTAGTCGCAGTTGTTCTGCATAAAATCATTATGTTTTTGTTAAATCTCAACTCAAGATGGTTCAGAAAAACCACCGTTTAACTGAGATAATAGCCAAAATAACCGGCACAAAATATGAAGTAACACAGAGGAAACAGTGGTTGACAAATCCTGTCCAAAATATGCATTGTCTTCTTTTTCTTTGTTGGCTGTTTCGTGATTGTGGTTGGGGAGCCATCGAATGTACTCAATCCGAAGTCAGCTCTCACTGGGGAAAAACTTTTCCAATTGACATAGGCACCTCCTCCAGTAGTCTTTGAATTATTTTCTCTTGTTGATCGTCTTGCTAATCTTTTTGCCTATCAAGAGGAAAAAAAACATCATAAACCTCTCTGTCATCGACGGTTAAAATTATATTCACATATTCAATATAGTGAGATATTTTGCCATAAAACAAATACACAAATTTAGTATCAAACTGGCCACTTAGGTATCCGGACAGTAACCCAACCGGACAATTACCCGACGACCAATAATAAGAGAAGGGCTGTGTTAGGATTGGAGTTGGGTTATCAGGTCGTCGGATAAATTGCCGGTGTTTGGAAATTTTTTTAAATGACCGCGCGATTTGGGTAATTTTTGGTACTGGAGAACAATTCGCGATAACTTTTGATTGGATGAATCGACCCGCATGACGTTTTGGACAAAGGATCTTTGTTATAAAAACTATGACGTCATTATATGAAATTGTATTTTGAAATTGTATTGATGACGTCACGATTTGGGGAATTTTACTGTCCTAATGCGTACAGGGGGAGGGAGGGGTCTAAAAAACTATTCTTCTGCGTGCGTACTTAATCAATGGATTGCCCCTAGAAACTTTAATTATCATTGTTTAAGTTAATAGATTTGTCTTCCACCATCAAAACATTGAATATAAATGCATTGGAAAATAGAACTTACACTGCAATATCTTCAAAAGGGAGTCTTTATTTATTAGTTAATTGTGACTCCCGATGACTCATCAATGAACTTTTTAGGGGAGTTACTTTAAACTAAGGGGAGCTATTAATTTCAAGTTTATAATGACTGTAGGGGAGTTAGTTTTCTCTGGTTTATTTTAACTGAGGGGAGTCATTTGTCCCAAGGAATCAAAATAATCTGTCACACCGGTCAGGCAAATGTACGATCGGGATATTGCGCTATAATCGGTCACTTCTATGACACTTTAAGCCTTTCACAGAGTTTCAGAAAAAAGCAGATGTAATAAAAAACAGACATTTGCCGTGAATTTTTAAAATCCAAAACCACAAAGTTTGCATTCTAGCTTGATTTTAGCTTGGTCATCTTTGACTTAAAAGCGTAAAGGTTGATGGTAAAAGAGGGAAGGAGTTAATTCACCATGCAACAATTCACAAATGGTAATAAAAGCAGGATTTCATATGGTTTGTGTCAGTACTGGATTGCCTTTTACCTTGAGCTCAGCTAATCTCCTCAACTGCAAGATTAATAGATACTCAACTAATGACAACACGATGATGATGACATTGACAAGCAGAAAGTATTGCATTGATGTTGTGTATGGAACGCGAACGATCTTCTCTGTCACACCTTGCAAGATGAAGGTATTGGACAGAAAACTTGTGACGATCATACCCATACGAGCTGGTACTGCAGCATCAGGTACCCAAAACGTACCAAATGTAAACATGATTAAAAGTATGGATGGAATGTAAGCTCTGTAGACGTGATACATAACGGTTCTCTTGACAAACACAGTTGCTATCAGTTCTTTGAAATGCTCTGTAGAATCTAATTTGGAAAGTATAGATGTTATTTGTGGTACTCTTAGTTATATATATTTTATTGGTCACATTGCTATGTTTGTTGTTAAGCTTTTCTTTCACAGTCTTTTGGCTATCAAGGTAAGGGGGATGAGAAAAATCAAATATTACTTTAGTTATATGGAAATTTGAATCATGATTATGGTTTAGTCAATTTCTATGGTTTCCATCACAGAAGAACGACTACTTTTTTTAAATCGCCCAGAAAGTCCTGTTTTTCCTTCGATCTCTTATTTTGTGGTTAGATGGAAGATATTCTTTATCTATCCTTAAAAAAGAGGTAATCATGCTAGGTACTATAGGAATGATGAGAGTCTGTTTAGTTATTGACTAGTATGGCACATTCATCAAGGTGGAAGCAGTTGTAATCATCGTTGCTTCGCAAAATACATCTGCAAGTAAGTTTCGCCAATGTAGTCGGTTACTATGACATTTATTGATTCCACGGATTTATTTTCAATTGATGTTTAGTCTAACTCTACCAATGGAAACAAGAATGCTATGGATAACTTAATACTTAAGTTGTTTTCATACTTCCGATCTTGTAAGGAGTTTTCAGTGACTCTGGTTTGATTCCTTGAAGTTCGTAGCCATCTAGACTGATTTCATTCGAAATTTGAATTGGTTCTGTTTGTTCCCAAAATATTTCAAGTATTCTAGTCGTATAGGCATCTGAAAATACAACAAAATAACAACAACAACAACAACAAAAACATTTAACTTTAGTTGATCCATAACAAAGTGTGGAAATGCTTCCCAATTCTTACAATTTTCAAATTTGACATGACATTTTTGTTCGTCCATTGGATAGTTAGCTAAGTCCATGTTGCACTTTACTACCGCTCTCAACCTGAAACGAAATTATGAAAAAAAAATCATCACTAGCTAAACTCTGTTTCATTGTTCATTCTAACGAGAAAAATGACCAAAAAGGCTAATAACATAAGGCGTTTTCCATTGAAATAACCAGATCAATCGGAGGAAGGCAAACAGCTCTGAAATTTGCTTTCCGGGAAACACTGAACTTTTATATCCAGTTAATTAAATGACGATGACAGTGAAAAGGTTGATTCACTGAAAGTCTACCTTCTGCTGTGATATACACGTCCTGTTCGTCTGTCAATTTCTGTCCGTTCGGAGTTGATAAATGTCTCCAACTTCGTGGTATCTGCTATGGAGGTGTCAGGCTCCCATATTGTATCCAACAGATTGGTTCCATAGATGAATCTGGTGCCATTAGCTTTGAGTCTTGGATCAGTCCACCATTGTCGCAAGTAAAACCCAATGTCGAATGTCTGGAACGGAAGAAATAAAGAAAGCTGTTTTAATTTATTGCAATACTTGGCATAACGTTACCCCATACGAAACCTCCACAAAAGTGAGGGCGTAAGGGTTTTGATTCCTTGAATGAAAATGGCTGGCTCTTCCGCCCGTCAACTTGCTAGTTGGCACCAGAGATGAGTATAGTAGTGGGTAAATCAATTCATGGATACCGCGATTTGCATCTGGCATTGCTCTATCTTGCCCGAATGCTAGCACATAGTCAGTCCATAGTCCGTGCGCTCTATTTTGTTTCGGTGTTTCTCATTCAAGGAGGATGTGGTCAATTGATCTGTGAATAGGAACTTACAAATTTCGATTCATCTATGGGACCAAGTGTATGAAATGACACTTGCACTGTGACATTAACAGGTTCTATAAAAGGAAGAAAGATTGATAATAACAAACAGTGAGTGGAAATAACGCAAAGATAATCAGTTTGATAGATAACAAAACTTAAATGTCAATTGCCAAGTGTCAATTTGTCATTCTCCTTATTCAATAATCTCCATAATGGTTCATACAACTACCAGAATGCAATGCAATGAATACTTGTTTTGATATTACCATAAGCACAGTTCTAAATGCTTGCAATAATATGTATTTTTTTTAGTGAAACCTTTTTTTAATGGTTTCATTTAGGCATTCTTATTAGTGTCTTTTTCAATGCGTTGCGGTAATTAAGAAGAAGTAATATTCCGGGAACAACCACTCGCAGTCTATGAGATTTTTTAAACCAGGTTCTTTTAAATCATATCGTTTTCATTTTTGATTAAAAATTCCCTCAAATAATGGATCGAATTGAGAATATTAAGCAAAAAACGTTGACACATAACTCGATGATACAAGATCAAAACCAAAGTAGCTCAAAAAAGATTCGAACTTTATTTAGCGAATGGTTAAAATAGTTCTTTGGATAAAAATTTTTTTTCTTTCAAGTGCTTGAGCGAAAGTCGTCTTTTTAAGCAACGCAATAACATAAATGAAAGCGGCTACACTTCAGGATTAACTAAACAACACATAAATGGAACCATTCCAAGTAAGCAAATAATAAAATATAGTTTTATAGGTATATCCGTAAGTCAAAATTTTGAGAAAAATCATCGCTCTTACGATCGCTGTTAGGTCTTGTACGTTTATCGTAATCGTTTCGTCGCAATTCTTCCATTAAATCACTGTCGCTTCTACCAAGGACTGCAAAACATAAGGTGACAACATAAAGAAACATGTTTTTTTTTTAACTTGCAATCTAAATGAGATGAAAATAAAAAAACCAAAAGGAACTTATCTAGCAACTTTAATTCAATTTCATGTAATAATGAACAGTGATAACTGAAATTTTTAATAAGTGTTTTAAAGGGATTTGTGACGCTAGAGACAGAAACATGTATTATCATAGACATTTAAAGGTAGTGCAAACTACCCAGGGCATTATTACGAATTCTTACTTTGGAGGTTTTGCGAATTATTGCAGCGTGTTTCGTTCTCCACCAGCAATTTCTTTTTATTCACACTAAACTTTTTCTCATTTCGCTTAATGTTGATTATTTCGGCAGTTTGCCTTGAGTCTAATCAACTTTAAAAGGGTCGACCCGACACTTTTAACATCAATAACTCCTATAAAAAGGATTCATACATTTCTTTGAGTTGAATAAAAATCGGTATGATTCGCGTTTTTGTTTATGGCTATATTTTCAATTGTGTTGACTAAAAAATTGGTACCACCGATAGTTCGGTTTACCTTTAATTCAAAAACAAATATTTGTTAACATGCAAGTGACTAACATAAAATAAAAGTGCATAGATGCAATATTTCTACAAATTAAAAAATTATTTATTTTTTTAAGTATTCACCTACCAAATTAAAATCTCATAAGTTTTTCTACACTAAAGGACTTGGATAAATCGGCCATTCACCTTCTATCATGTGTTACATCAAACAATAACAGACTATCGCACAATTCAGCGAAAATTCGATGTTTGTAGAGAAACTTTGTTTATCCGATTTTATTAAGGAACACGGTATTTTAGTACCGTTTGGAATAACCAAATAAGGGCATAGAAAAAAACATCACCTCAACGTTACAGAAATTTGAAAAAATTTTTAATGAGAAATAAAACATTGGGCTAAGTCTGAGTTTTCATATACAGTCGAGTCCCGCTATCCGGAACTGTCATTGGACCGGATAAAAAGTTCGAGGTAACGCGGGTCCGAGATAACAAAGTTTTTAATAGATAACCAGATCCACTCAAGTTTTAATACTGCAGTACCTAAACTTTTTTGAAGTTCTTAAAGTCAACAAACGAATACAAGCATTTCAAAAAACAATAACTCGACAATGGTTTTAGGACAATATCCCGACCGCACATTTCCCCGACCGGCCATTTACCAGACCAATAACCTCCAACCCTAGCCCTAACATTCTCCTAGTATTTGTCGTCGGAGAAATGTCCGGATACCCTTTGACAACTAGCTGCCCGTAAGAAGAAGAAGACAAATTTCTAACTAGGAAATACCCAGAACTCACTCCGTCCGGTTTGAGATAAAAATTATTAAAAAATTATAAAGATATTAAAATAACCTGCTTTCTGTTAGAAGAATTGACACTTGATATTCTCAAGAAGAACATGAACAATTTGTCAGTGTTTGCCCAATTTCCAATTTGGTGTAAAATATTCTTTAAGATATAAGACGCTTCGTTGATTTAAACTGCTTTTATTAATTTTTCTTATATTTTGGGGAAAACATATACTAACCTTTAAGAACGATTTTCCCAAATTTGACCTAGTTTATTAACTAGGATGTTGTGTTGACTTGTTTTATCCTTATGGTCTGCAGCTTTTATTTTTACTTTTATTAGGCAAACAGCTGCTTATAGTGGACCTCCCTGAACGAATCCCATATTCAAGTGTTTAATAAAATTAATGAAGAGACATATGAAAACAAAAATTACTTTATTAACTACAGATGAACACTTCCTCGGGGATATATTAAAAAATATTACAAAATATATATCAAATTCCTTTTTAAATAATGCACGATAAGTAAACCAGGTGGGCAAAATCATCAAATCCACTGCAGCGATTAGCATATTAGCATTTCCATTGAAACGGAATGTATATTTTTCTAGAAACCCATTAAATACTCCTACTCGCAATGGTCTTTAACGTACGTCCATTGGGAAGTGGACAAATATCTCTATTAAATATCTCTATTTAACGGTGCTGTACTATATATCATATATTATATTATAAGCATTATTATAATGTAATTTGGGGACCTTGATCTTGAAACCTTTGTTGGCTTCACTGAGAGAGGTTCCAGACAAATACTTTTTTGCCATAGAAGATGGCAGATGACGTGGGTATGACACCAGAATTAGAATTCATTTTCTCATTTGTCCTGGAATTTTATGTTGTCGGACGGACGTCAAATTTCACTTTTTTGGCCTTTTGAAGCAATGTTATTAATTCGAAACGTCTTTCTTTAGTTGAGATAATAGCTAAAATAAGCTGCACAAAATATGAAGTAACATAGAGGAAAGAGTGGCTGGCAAATCCTGTCCAATATATGCATTGTCTTCTTTTTCTTTTTCACTTGCTTCGTGTTCTTGTGTTCACCATTTTCAGTAGCGTTCAAATCAAGGTCAACTTTAATTCTTGAATCATTGCCATTTATGAAGACATCTCCAAAAGATGTTGGATCTTTTTCTTTTATTCTTGTAGAGCGTTGGTTCTGCCAAAAGAATAAGAAAATCGATTGCTTTCAATGTACCCTCAACCTGTTAATGTATTAAGCATTGTGGCAAAGAGAATTTTCATTGAAATAGTGGGTATATTTCCAGATAAATGTACTCTTTTTATCAAATTTTTCCACTGTCCCAGTATGTGTTAAAAGTCTTTCCACCTGATGAAAATGTGTTAAAAGTCTTTCCACCTGATGAAAATGTGTTAAATTCTTTCCATCTAATGAAAAAGCATTAGGGAACTACACGAAATCGAATTCAGATTTGAAAAAATTGGCTTGATCAGACATTTGAAGTGTTTCAACTCAGCAGTTACCTTTCTAATTTTAATTCTGTCAAAAAAGCAAAATTCCTTTGCACGCTTATATCGAGTTCATCGCATTGTTGATGTGAGGTTTTATAATGGCTTTGTAGGGATTTTTTCATGAATAACTGTAGCAAGTTACATATAAATCCTTCCAAATGCATAGCAACTATTTCATGCAAATAAATCATAATTTCTTTCAGTTTTTCTGATACATGTCATGGCTGAATGACGCTTTAAGTGCATTACTTGACAAATACCTTTGTGACATCATCAATTAACATCGTCACTGCGCGACGGAACAAAAATTTCTGTTTGGAAAGCAAGTGAGAGTTCGTCTCGCAGCGACAACAAAACATATCAATGAAAAACAAAACAACCAAAATTCCTAAAACAAACAATCTTTTTACCTTGATTTCAGCCAATCTCCGCAACTGCAAAACCAGCAGATATTCAACTAATGACAACACGATGATGATGACATTGACAAGCAGAAAGTATTGCATTGCTGTTGTGTATGGAACGCGAACGATCTTCTCTGTCACACCTTGCAAAATGAAGGTATTAGACAGAAAACTTGTGACGATCATACCCATACGAGCTGGTACTGCAGTATCAGGTACCCAAAACGTACCAAATGTAAACATGATTAAAAGTATGGATGGAATGTAAGCTCTGTAGACGTGATACATAACTGTTCTCTTGACATATACAGTTGCTGTCAATGTTTTGAAATATTGCGTTTCACCTAGTAAGGAGAAATTATATGTTAATAAAGTAATTGCTTGTAATAAGAAGTTTCGAAGTTTTTCCGCTCTTATCATCTATTTCACACTTTCAGAGAAGGAATCTATTTCTTTCATCCTTTTTGCTTTACTTATAATAGGCATAATTTTTCACCAACATTATTTTCTAGATTTAAAGGATTATCAGGCTGGTTTGAAGAATGGTTTGAAGACGTTACACTTATTCACTTACACTTGATTCTTAATCTGCTCAACTAGTTACGTGGTTCCAACTGATCATATAGTTTCTCCTTACCTCCAATTTTGTACGGCATCTTCACTGACTGTGGCTTAACCTCTTGAAGTTTGTAGCCATCTAAACTGATTTGGCTTGAAATTTGGATAGGTTCCGATTTTTCCCAAAATATTTCGATTATTCTGGTCGTATATGCATCTATTGAAAGGTGTAATAACATCACAGCTATTTCAATTTGTCATTCATTTAATCATGCAATTGCAATTCCCCTTATTCAAATATCTGTTAAATATATCATAATGCATCGAGATATGATCGTTGAAAATATCTCAGTGGAAAAATAAAAGTGTTTGACGAACGTAACTGATATTCTCAATGATACAATAGGGAACGTATATGCAAATCTCACAGCAAGTATTTCTATCTTTGCACTATGGTAGTTGCTTGGCATATTATAGAGATAATTGAATGAAAAAGAACTGTCAATTACTTGCTTTGGAATTACTTTATACACTGTTCTGAGTATTTGTGAGAATATCAGTTTCTTCGAGAAACCCTTTTATTTTTACATAGAGGCATTTCCAATGATATTTATGATTGCATTGTGATTAGTAGATTATAGGATTCAAACATTACATTATTACGGTGAAAACACTGATAAAAGTATTTGAACGAATGAGGGTAAGTCCGAACCTTACCCTCACTAACCCAGACACATTTCACAAGGTTTACACCGTAAAGTCTAATAGGATAGAGAATGACATTCTGGGAACGATGAACTGTTTTTACGGGCCTTCATTTTTGCTAACTACAAGTTCATAAAGACAAGCTTTTTCGAAATGTTTTTCTCTCAAATGGTAATAAAAAGCGCCATCATCATACTTACAATTTTCAAATTTGATATGACATTTTTGTTCGTCCATTGGATAATCAGCTAAGTCCATGTTGCATTTTATTATCGCTCGCAACCTGAAACGAAATTCAGCATTTATATTGACGGATGAACAGAGAAATCAGAATCTTTCAGATTTGTAATGACTTCATATGAAACATCTCAAGTTCTGGGTCTGTTACAAAAATAATTGTTTTATGTCGGACGGACAAATCGATACTTAGCGCTCTATAAAAAACAGCACGTTTATGATACAATATCAAGCAAACGCTTTTCGAAAGTATACTAGAATAGACTTTACAAAATTCCAAAACATGATCTCTACAAGGATGATAGTCAAAAAATATTGAAACAAACAGTTATCGTGTCGGATGGACAAAATACTAATACTTTTGTAACAGACCCTTCTTTCCTTTTACATCAAAAAAATTATCGGCTGCAAATTTCTGCACTGGTTGAATTACAAGTCGTATATTATAATAGAAAATATTTTTGTGTTTCCAACGTTAAAGAGGACAGTGGTGGCAGTGATGGGAATATGAAATCCAAAATCAATTAAAAGGTTTACCTTCTGCTGTTATATACACGTCCTGTTCGTCTGTCGATTTCTGTTCGTTCGGAGTTGAGAAATGTCTCTAACTTTGTTGTATCTGATATAGAGGTGTCAGGCTTCCATATGGTATCAGTTAGACTGGTAGCATAAATGAACCTCGTGCCATTAGATATTAGTCTTGGATCGATCCACCATTGCCTTAAGTATAAGCCAACATCAAACGTCTGTATGGAAAAATGTGAAAAGTTAATGTAAGTGAATCAGTGAATTTTCAATCCTTTGCCCTTCAACTCGTAATAGAACTTAGTGATTGACATTAAAAATATAAAATAATAGTTGGCGTAAAATATAAGCTAATAACCGATTACCGAGTATGGATTGTAAGATTGAGATGGGCAAACAACTTACAAATTTTGATTCATCTATTGGACCAAGTGTATGGAAGTGGACTTGAACCGTGACATTGACTGGCTCTATATAAAGGATACACAAGATTACATTATAAGAAAAGATGTAAAAAAATTGGAACAGCAATGCAAAACTAAGAATTTTGAACATCGCGTTCATTCTGCAGTCATTAAAAGCAATAAGAAATCCACTAGCTCTCTACTTTTAAATTCATCCTTGGTGTTTAACTCCAAGCAGACACTTCATGTAGGGGTTACGCAAAGCAAACTTCGTGAGCTCGTTGTATGGAGAGGTTTTTATGAAAGTTCTTAAAGAGAAATAACGATTTGTATTCGTTTACATTGAGCGTTACCAAGTTAAAGGTTCTTACGCTTTTCATATGGTCTAATATTCTTATCATAATGATTTCTTCTCAGCTCTTCATCAAATTCAGCTTCGCTACTAACAAATGCGATGTGGTAAACGATAAAAGCAATAACTGACCAAACCATGATACCCATCAACTCCTCTGAACTGGAATCTAAACAAATTGTCATTGCATTTGTGGAACATATTTATATACACCATGTAAATTACTCAAATTGTTAGCATACCCGTGTCACTTCCGGTTGACGCAACTCGCATCCGATAGAGGAGTTATATCAGTTTGTAACGTTGGAAATACAGATGCGTTGTTGTAACAACGTGGTTGCCAAAACAATTATCGCTAAGTTACTCTAACCATCCACGTGATATTGAGGTATATTAGTAACATTATTATATCAACAGCATTTTTTATAGGAATTCGAGTTAGTTAAAGATGAGTTAAATTTAAGTGAAAGATAGCCGTTTCGTTCATTAAACAACAAAGGAAGTACATATATTTTGTACGCAAACATGTCATATGTACAATAAACTCAAGAATTTGTCTTACTTTAATCGAATTCAGTCTATACAAATAACTCCCTTCAAAGTCTTATATGCTTAAAAGCTGCTTCGTGTTAGCAACTAAAAGTTATTTTTATTCCAAGATGAGCAGAGCTGAGCTAGCTATATTCTTTCATAGCTCAGCTCGTGTAGCAATTTTAGAAGCCTGTAACATTGTAAATGCCAACCAGTAATGAGAGTTTTTCTTAAAATCATATAAATCCCGGGAGAAGATGCAAATGTTATTACAAAGCTTGGTAATAATTATGCAATAATTATGGATGATGTAGTTTTTTACAAATGACGCTATCAAACATTTACAATGGCGACAATCATTTCAATAGGATAATATCGTGACAGCGGAAAAGTACTGCCATGTAAACGAAGCATACATTGGCCAAGGTAAACGGAAAATAACTTCACAAAATAACTGAATTTCGAAATTGAAAGCAAGAACGCAAGTAATTTTAATTGCCAGCGTCAAGCGCAAATTCATTGGCAGTTCCCCTTATTCGATTATCTCCACCATAAATTATCTACATGATCCAGCAATTACTTGCTGTTGGTTTTACATAACGGTTTGGTTTCCGTTCATCAAAAGCTTTTACATTTCCAATGTAATATTTTTAACCATCATATCATATCTTTGCAGTCTGGTAGCAGTACGACATATTATGGAGATCATTGAAAAAGGAAAACTACAAATTGAACAAACCTAATCTTAATGCAAAAACCCCAAACAGGAAGCCCATTGACCCAGTTTCCTCTGTAGTCGTTTTTTCGTTGAGTTTCTTGTATCAGAACTTTCTTACTTGCTACCCAGCCGGCACATTTGTTAAAAAATCTCTGTGAACGAATGCATTTCTATATAAATATGCACAAAATCTCAATGAAAATTCTCTCCGTCACAGTGCCTTTTTTGCGGACTGGCTATGAGAACTTCCTTACTAACAAAAACATCTTAAAGCTTTCAAACATGAAGAAGGGTTCCCCATCTTTAAACTAATAATGAACCGACAATAACAGAAAATCAATGTGAGTCTTTATGTTAAACAAAAAATACCTTTGCAGAAGAGAAGAATTGTTATGAGTGATATTCAGTATGGTATTCACGCTGTACTACCAGTAAATGTCGCAATCGTCAGTAAATGTCGCAAACACCAGTAAATGTCGCAAAATCGCCAGTAAGTGTCGCAACAGTAAATGTCGCAAAAAAATTAAAAACCAACAGTAAATGTCGCAACTTTATAATTTTGATTTCTAACCAATATCTTTTCCATCCTTGTTTTGAACTCGAGACTGATTATTCTGAACAAGATGTCGTACTACTCATCGCACAGTGCGCTGATGGAAGTACACGACATGTCACAGAGATTGCAAAATATAAAAATAAGACAGCTATAATTTTCAACATTATGTTTCACTTAGCAAGTTGCTTTTACTTTTTTCGCTAATACTACTAGTTACTCTATGCTCCAAGATTTCCCAAAGTGAGTCCTGACCGATTGATTTAAGCAACAGGCCTTTCCTTTTCATACCCTCCACATTATATGATCAAAATCATATTGTGTAAGTTTGCGACATTTGCTGTTGATTTTGAAAAACATTACGACATTTATTGTTAAAAAAAATTAAAACGAATGAAAATTCTAGTTGCGACACTTACTGTTGAATTGCGACACTTACTGGCAATTTTGTGACATTTAATGGCGTTTGGGACATTTACTGGCGATTGCGACTATTACTGGCAGTACACACGCCATTCGGAATTCAATTTTCAAAGCACTTTGAACATTTGGTTAACATTAAGTCCAAACTTTTCTTGACCAATTATGAAAAACAATCAGGAAATATCAGCATAGTCAAATTAACAAATGTTCAAAAACCTTTGTTTTAAAATTCTTCTTCTTTTTTTTTTTTTAGACCACTCATAATAATTGTCACAAAATTGCCCATGGACGTATAAAAAGAAAAGGACTCTCAACTAATTCCTAAAGCCTTTTACTTCCATTAATCTTGGCCTCGCATTTCGCTGGATTTTGGGTTGCGTGGGGATTTACATAACAATCAAATTCAGATACTTGTAAAGAAGGAATCATTATCTTACTGACTTCTTCATCATTTTCTTCTAGATGAACTTATTTTAATATGATTGGAGATTTTTTTCCTGATTCCTTCAAATTCCCAAAAAGGACTATTTTCTTATAAGGTTATTTATTTACACTAGAGATCACCTTCCTTGATTGAGGCCATACCTGATAACAAGGCATTAACACGGTGTTTAAACAGAATTTCGTGTAATGTTTATTCTAGATTGTTGTTGTTGTTGTTGTTGTTGTTGTTGTTGTTACTATTGGTTACCTATATTGCTTTACCTGAAGCTTTCAAAACAAATGAACGATTGGTGTCCTTGTGATTCCTATATCAAGTAAAGGAACCATCTAAAAACCTCAATGTAGAACTTCATCACAAAACTCGAAATCAAAGTACAACAAAGGATAGTTTTTAGGTAAATATCAAAAATTTTTATGTTACCCACCTGTAGCAAATATATGTCTTAACTCGCCACTTGCACCTGACCAAGATAAACTACTGCATTTTATGTAGCTAAGTGCTAGGCATACTTTCACGACCTTTACGAGTTGTTGAACTATTTGCTTTGTGACACAATGTTTCATCCGTTAAATATTTTAATATTTATTTGTTAAATATATAGCTTATTTATGTTTTCAATGAAAATGAATTGTTTTCGTGCAATGCCATAGTCATTGTTTTGAGTGAAGAAGAAAACTAAAATTAATTTATATTCTGTTGACATTACAAAACGATATAAATTCACCAGTTGGTGTCCACAATATCATTAACTATAAATAAAGCTAATGTCTTCTTTATTGATATTAATAATCCACATTGATAAACGTTTAGAAGTCAATATTGATTTTCAAACCGTTTCTTTAACAGAATAAATTAACCATAATGATGAATCCAGTGAAATCATTAACAGTGTGACCATTCCCATACACACAGAAGGAGACTGTGGTTGGTATGATCAGGGATGGAAATAAGGAAATTCTGAGCTGTCGGACATTTTTAATGAAATGCTTAAATACCCTGTCGTCCACCAAAAAAGAAGCATAATAGATTATTTTTCTGTCGGACATTTCTATATTTTTTGAGGATTTTATGCCGGCCGTTCTGGAATGCTCTCGGAAATCGCCGATGTTCGGCAGCTATTTCCAACCCTGTATGATTCTGCAACAGGCGATGTTCAAATAAATCTTTGTATTGTCGGGAATACGATCGGAATAAGTAATCAGATACTTTCAATTTATCCTTCCTAATAGGCAAAAAAAAAATGTTTTGAGGAAATCACTGTCAAGGAGTGTAATTCTATACGGTATTTCCTCTAATCTCTGATAAACGCTGCCCTCTATTAAACACAGCACGTATAGCCGAATATTTGAAATAAACGCCGCCCTCTAATAAACGCCGCGCCTTTAAAAGCGGTGTTTATTAGAAAACAGGCTCAACAAGAATTCATTTAAATAGTTTAATAGATTTATTTGTTTTCTATCAACAAATTCTTTCAGATTCGCATGAATATTTGATGTACAATTAATTACTATAAAAACTTTCATCTCATTTTCATGTCATATATGACAAATCAGACTGTGTGTTTTAAAAAATCATATGATTTTAACCCACTAGGATTAATCATAGCTATATGAATTTTAAAAGGTCGGACGGTGATCTGTTACACCAGTAAATCTCGCAATTCAACAGTAAATGTCGCAACGTCGCTAGCAAATGTCGCAAATTAACAGTAAATGTTGCACCAAAATCGATTGATCAACAGGAAATGTCGCAAAGATAGAAATCACTTTACCACTTCCATTTATCAATGATAAATACCAAAACTCGTTGCAACAACTGTCACAATGCTCAAAACCAAACGTCCCAAGTGTCAATGAATGGTAAATGTCGCAATCGCCAACAGCAAATTTCGCAAGGCTCGTAACAAATGTGCAACTTCTACAACAAATATCACTAACCCGATAACTCATGGGAAGAAAAATCCATTAGTTCAAAAGACATTTCATTATTTCAACACCTTGAATAATAGAGACTCCTTTCCAAATTCAGAATCCTATTCAATCCTATCCAATTCTATTATCTGCCTTTTTGCTATGAACTTTCTGTTCACTTATATTCTGATGATTAATCACATAGTGTATTTTAGCCTGTAGAAGAGAACAGCGACAGTGATGTTGCTCTTCTTTGAGTTTTTTGTGAACATATCCTTTGTGTAAAACATTTTCACACTATCTTTTGTAACCTTTTTTTAGGATGAGAAAAGCATTGCTGTTTACGTTCGTTTTTATCTCATCTATTTTGTAATAAACGCCGCCCTCTAATAAACGCCGCCCTCTAATGAACGCCGACCGACCTCCATTAAACGCCGGGTCCAAAAACTGAAACTTGCAATAAACGCCGTGGTGTTTACTAGAGGCAATAGGTAAACACTATTTCAAAAAAAAAAAATGCTCTTCATCTTGGTGACTTTTGACGATCTTGCCCACTGCGTCCGGAAAGGGCATTGATAGACTACTAGTCTTTTGAATCAAATTAAAAAGACAATTAGCTTTTAAACTCAACGAGAAATATAGGGAAACAAAACAACAAAACGAACATTTTAACGTAACATGATTTATTTATCAATAGGTAACAATTTAAAATATTACAAAGTCCTGTTGTTATGCATTAATACAAAACGTAGCATAAGAAAAAGGGATGAGTTTCTGCCAGAAATTATTGTACCTAAAATACTGAGTGCACGTTGACTTGTTAAAAAATGAAATGTATTCGTTACGGATACTAGATAAAATACTGATATCACCATTGAGTATCTCAATGTTTGGTTTTATTAATGATTGCTGTCAATGTTCCGATATGAACCATGTTTTCAATTATACTTGTCCACCAATGTTTCTCCAGTATCTTTTTATGTGAATCAGGATAACATCACGGTCTAAATTCCTTTTCTGATCTATCCGAGATAATGGCCAAAATAAGCGGCACAAAATATGAAGTAACACAGAGGAAAGAGTGGCTGGCAAATCCTGTCCAATATATGCATTGTCTTCTTTTTCTTTTTGGCAGGCTTGTTTTTTTTAGCTTCGGCACTATTGTTTGTGTTTAAATCCAGATCAGCTTTTAATGTCGAACCATTATTGCTATTTATGTAAACAGATCCAGTGCTTGATGTAGCTGGGTCTTTTGATATCGATTGTCTTTCGAGGCGTTTTGCCTATCAAATAAGAAAGATCAAAAAAAGTGAAAGGTCGATCGCAGCGTTGTCACCTTCAAATCAGAAATAGAATGTTCTTAGTTTACTGTGAGTTAGAAAGGCACATTTATCCTTAGCTTTTAGGGACGTTTGTGTAATTGAGGAAGTGTTCGTAATTAGGAAGATTCGTAAACTCGACGAACCTGTTACACGAAAAACATCAATTACTTGTGAGAGTTTTTTTTAAACTGTTCTACTACTTCAGAGATTTAAAGCCTTTTGTTGTATCAAAAGAAACATCATTATTTAGCACGCTTATTTCAAGTGTTGATGTGAAGTTTCTAATGACTTTATAGGAAAAAATTCACGAACAACTCTACTAAGTTGTATTCCCTACAAATCTACAGAAAAATAGTTTCGTGTAAGCGAAACATGATTTTTCCGAATCCCGCTAATAAGAATGTTGCAGCTAAGACATACTGAAAGGGGACACAGGGTTTGACAATCTTCCCTTATTCTTGGAATTACTTAAAAACATAAAAATCAAACCTTAATTTCAGCTAATCTTCTCAACTGCAAAACTAGCAGATACTCAATTAATGACAACACGATGATGATGACATTGACAAGCAGAAAGTATTGCATTGCTGTTGTGTATGAAACGCGAACGATCTTCTCTGTCACACCTTGCAAAATGAAGGTATTGGACAAAAAACTTGTGACTATCATACCCATACGAGCTGGTACTGCAGTATCAGGTACCCAAAACGTACCAAATGTAAACATGATTAAAAGTATGGATGGAATGTAAGCTCTAAACACATGATAAGTGACTGTTCTCTTGACAAGTACGGCTGCTGTTAATGTTTTGAAATACAGCGTTTCACCTAGTAGTGAGAATATATAAATTAATCAAGTAACGATTACGAACATGCCAAATTTAATAGCTAGAATTTGATGCTAGTATAAATAATATTAGTCAATAGAATAAATTGCTCAATATAAATTCATAACATCACGACAGATGTCGACATATGCCGTTCATTAAAATAAAACCATGAAATTTATGACAACAAAGCCTTGTGGTGATTTAGAGAGGTGAGCAGTTGCTAAAACCGAGCATAAAGTTGTAAAGTTAAAATCCGTTACTAAATATTCTAAACGTCACTGGACCTAAAATCATACTAAAAAGTCACTGCAACGAAGAGCATTTTTATTGAAATTGTGTGTATATTTCTTTAGAAATGCACTCCTTCGCAGAGGTTTCTTAACAAATTGGCCCACTGCGATATGCCAAAAACCTTGAACAGTAGAATTTGGAAATCCAATTCGTTTTTTATTTGTAGTGTTTTTCGTTGTATTAACTTAAAAGGTGTCCCTTTTCAAACATACGAATATTCAGTTATAAGCACATAATCACTATATTCAATGGTAAATAGAGGGAAAATTTTCTCGCACGCAATTATGAATCCGCTTCACTTGCATTCGTTTTAAAACGATTCCCAGTTGCAAAATCGTCAAAAAATCACTGCGACGGAGAACATTTTTGTAGAAATTGTGTGTATTTATCGAGAAATGCACTCCTTCGCAGAGATTTTTCAACAAATGTGCCGGCTGGGTTTACCTATGTCTAAAGAATCATTCAAGCAATTTGTTCCTCTTACCTGCAATATGATAAGGTGCTTTCAAAGACTTTGCTTTGATCTCTTCAAGCTTGTAGCCATCTATACTAATATCAGTCGAGATTTGGATTGGATCATGATTTTGCCAGAATATCTCGATGTTTCTGGTTGTATACGCAACTATTTATAAATGAAAGGAAAGAAAAATGTAAGTACATTAAGAGCGAAAACATTTTTCCATTTCTTAAGAGTCTTTATAGCAAATCATGCTATAATAGATTCACTGATTATTTCTTCGACTTTAATGTGAATATCAAGGCCAGATGTCTAGTCCAGTCAAAGAAGAGTCAATTCAATGTCGATTCTTCACGGTGGGAAAATAAAAGGAATACATAATTCTTACAATTTTCAAATTTGACATCACATTGTTGTTCGTCCATTGGATAATCAGCTAAGTCCATGTTACATTTTATTATCGCTCGTAACCTGAAACGAAACACGACACTCTGTTTCTGAACGAAAGACTATTGGCTGTTATCAAGGTAGTTATCCTTATTTCAATGTGTTGAAAAATAACCTATTTTTCTTTTAGTCATTTGCACTGAAAATCTGTTAGGAGAATTGAAGACAAATTCTCAAAAGGTTGCTTTGCTCGGTCACGTGATAGTCGATAAATGGATGGAGAAGTTTAAAGCAGGCTTAAATAAAATTTGCCGATTTACCCTCTAGTTGCTGAAACTTTTTCTTCTTATTAATCAATTTATTTATTAATTTGTTTGTTTGCAACTTATACTATATGACTAGCACATGACTATCCATATTTAAAGACAGGAATATTTCTTCGAGAAATTGAATTAGCATGAAAACTTATCAATCCTTGTGATTTTGAATGGCAAAAACTCATTTTCGGCCTAAAAAAATATGCTCCAAGAAAAAAAACCATTGTGGGTACCCATTACGAATTTCCGTCTATAAAAAATTTTCCGCGGCCAGAAACAGAAAAGAACTAGTACTAAAATCTGATTGGTTCATTCTCTTTTCCTTCTTTCCTTTTTGAATCGTTTCGCGGACTGTAACGGAAATGAACAAAAGAATAATTAGCGAAAGAACCAATCACGCTCTTTCCCTGACATTCGTCCGTTCCGTTTCCGTCCGCGTAAAGGTTTCGAGAAGTGGAAAGTAGCCTTCATATAGAGAGCACGTATTACAGTTGCATATTCACAGCCCAGAGGGAAAATTTTTTGAAAAATCGCTGCGTAGGAGTACATTTCCATAGAAGTTTACACACTATTTCAATGAAAATGCTCTTCGACGCAGTGATTTTTGACGATTTTGTCCACTTGGAAGCATCGTATTGAGATGTATTATGTAAATATAAATTTCCCAGATAAAAGGATACTTTTCTAATCTTATTTTCTTAATGCATACTTGACAATCAAGACATCCAAAGAAACCTTTACCTTTTGCTGTTATATACATCTCCTGTTTGTCTGTCGATTTCTGTTCGTTCGGAGTTGAGAAATGTCTCTAACTTTGTAGTATCCGATATAGAGGTGTCAGGTATCCAAATCACATTACCCAGGCTAGTCGCATAAATGTGTCTGGTACCGTTATTAGATATTAGTCTTGGATCAGTCCAACGTTGCCTCAAGTAAACTCCAATCTCAAAGGTCTGAAATGAAAAGAAAATATCTGTGTTATGATCTTCGATATTTTTACCTTTTAAGGGTGAAATACATTATCATTTAAATGATCAACTTTTTTTTAAATGGACTAAATGGCGCCAAAGTAACAATAAGCATCAAGAACTGATCATAATGTTGTAAACCAACTATAACTTTAAACCAAGTTGGTCAATAATAACGTGACCCTACTTGGTTTACGATAAAGTTGATAAACCAAGCTGTCAATTTTGAAGGCTCTCCGTGACGGCTTAACCAAAGGTGAGCTTGGTTTTAAAGTTGGTTTACCCACATCTCCACATAAACAACCAAATAATCCTTACAAATTTCGATTCGTCTATCGGACCAAGGATATAAAAGTAAACTTGCACAGTTACGTTGGCTGCTTCTAAACAAGGAAAATCAAGTCAAATGATAAGACGGGAACACATTTGCAATTTGTCCTTTCGTCAAGTGAATATTTTTGGTTTCGACGTTCACTTATTTTCTTCTGCGCATGTCTCGTCCCGAAAAATTGTCTAATGTAGATTGGGCTTTAAATAATCCATTGAGAAAGACATACTTACGGTTTTCATATGGTCTTGCATCTTTGTCATAGTGAGTTTTTCTTAGTTCCTCTATCCATTCGCTGCTACTGCCGACAAGTAAGAGATGACAGGAAATGACGATTAAAAGAAACAAATTCATCACTTCTGCTCTCATAAACAGTTGCCTAAAAGATAAGCATGATATGGTGATGGGAAATTAAGGTATTACATGAAAATCCACCGAAAACAGACAACTGAGCTTGCAAAGTGTTGACGAGTTATTGATACGCTGTGTAAAGCATTCAACAATGAAAACACTACATTTGCTTCCATGACCACTGAATTCCAGAACACAATTCACGAAATCATTAATAATATAATAAATTGCAACCGAATATTTAGTTTAAACGTAGATCTCTTGACAAACCATTCACTCCTGCCTCGTTTTGATGCGCTTATGTTGTTAAAATTGGTTAAAAATATACTCGGTGTCTTTGTGCTAATGACCAATCTGTATGGCAAACAATGACTCATATTAAAAACGAGATCGAGGCTGGCTAAATATTGGCGTTTAAACAGAAATTCAAGAGAGAGGTGTATTGTGGGTAAACGTGATATGTTAAGGCTGAGCTATTACCCTTGTAAGTTTATCGTTTTTCGTGTTCTTGATCAAAGAAGTAGTTTAATATACAACCAACGGTTTGCCTCATCTAATTCCACTTGATAAACCTGCATATGAAAGCCTTCATAATTTAAGATGAAGATGTGTCATACATCTTTTGTTACTGTCTTTGTCGTCCAATCATAAAAGGGCAATGGATCTCTTGCAAACGGTCAAACCCAATTGATCTGTTCTACTGTCTCACTATCAAGGTTATTTCATAAGCAACGCAGTATGCGACTTCCTAGGAAAGTTGCTTCGATATAGATTCTATGGATGAAATTTTGTCATTTCGAATTCAATCTAAAGAGCTGTATTTATCAATTCCTTAACAAACTAGAGGAAAAGTGACATAAATACATAAATAGCTGGATCGCAGGTTTGTTTAATTACACCAACCAAAATATGGACGTTTCTTGATGCTCTTAAAATTTAGTCTTAAAAGTCAAAGGAAAGTTGCCTAGCAACGGTTGCTCAGCATTAAGCTAAATTTTTCCGAGTATCCACAGGTTTCTTTGCTAAATTTACTTTAACAGACCGGTAAAAATGTAGAAAGAGAAAAGGAAAAATAGTTTGTTTACTAAATGAAGAATACGATCATTTTCAACACATAATTTTTTAAAACCACTGCGAAGGAGTGCATTTCTATAGAAATATACACGCTTTTTCAATAAAAATGCCCTCCATCGCAGTGGCTTATTGATGATTTTGCTCACTAACTGATTAGTTGCCACATAATTTTCAGTTCACTGTACATATGTTGATATGTACAGTGAAAGACAACTCATTCCTCATATCAACCCAGTGAGGAAAATCGTCGAAAAAGTCACTGCGATGAAGACCAATTTTATTGAAATGTGTATATATAGAAATGCACCGGAACACAGAGATTATTCAACGAAGTGATATTGGTTATTTGCTTAAGGTCGGGCCGAAAATATTAAAAAGTATTTTGACTGATCTAAATTTGTAAAAACATCAAAATATCTGATTGTAACCATAGTAGCCACTGACGTAATCTACAATCAAGCCACATAAATGGTGGTACAAAGCCCTCTCTCTCACATGTTCTGAAGTTGCAGTATATGCCTCTTCTTCCAAATACTCATCATCATTAACAGACAACATGGGGGAAGCTGAAACAAACTCTCCTTAAAACGCAGTGGGTAGAAATCTCAAAAAGTCACTGTGATGAAGAGCATTTTTATTGAAATAACGTGTGTATTTCTATAGAAATGCACTCCTTCGCAGTGATTGTTCAACAAATTTCCCCATTGAGAAGTAGCTAAAACGTTTACGTTTTTCCAAACCTTCTGAATTCGTTAACCTGCCACTAATCTCAATATGGACGAGAGAGATATCTTCCTCGAAATCGAAATCTTAAAATGTCAATCTTGGTATGTAACATAAAACAAAATCATTTCTAAACATTTCAATTCTAAAACAGTTTTACTTCTCATTTTTACCTTTGATTTGTTTTGAAGTCTGATTTGTAAATGCCCAACTGCGCAATAGAAACGCAATAGAACCCAACTGCGCAATTCTAATATTGCGCAGTAAGTTTGTCACTATAACAATAATAAAATTACATTCCTCAAACACAAGATTTGCAATAACGTATTGTACACCATATTTGTGAAACTCAGTTCCAAAGCAACGATGTCAAAAACATCTTTATGAGAATAGCAGTTGGTTAATGAAAAAATCTCTATTGAAATCAGACAGCCATTTTTTCAACCTTTTTCTCATATTTTCCACTATCGTTTGTTAGTAATATTATATCTATACTCACTTTTCACTTGTATATTGTGTATATTCATTCTTAAAGGGTTTTATCAAGTAGTGGATTTAAATTCACAATTGTTTTATTTCAGTGGCTTTTTATTTTGTAAATTTCTTTTTTCGGTAACTGTATCCTTTTCTCAATAAAAAGCTCAAAGAAAATTTCTTTAGTCTTCGAAAAATATCCGGAAATGATTTCTTTCCGACTTACAACTCGCTTTAAAACCGTTTGGTCGGCTTAATTAACTCAATTAGAGATATGTCTGTTACGTGTCCAGATGACACGATGACAAGTAATTGACCATGGTATTTGTAGATTGGCAAATAGATCAAAATTTTACTCAAATTACTGTCGAGCTATGAAACAATTTATTGGCTGCAAAATAATAGCGATGTTAAGGAGTTCCTGATAGAGCTCTAAAAGATGATTCACAAGTCTTTTTACAGTTTTTTATAATTCTTTATTGTTTTCCATATATCTCAATTTAAAGATTTGATTTATGTAATGCATAATTATGATGTAATATATGGAGCACCATTACGCCATTTCGTATTGGGTTAACACACACTTTCGATGGGGTAACACGATAATGTCCTTGATTATAGTAGAGTTACACTCATTATTATGAACTTGGCGAATGATAAACATATCGATGGCCTCGATATGATTTTGAAAAACTCAAACGAAAAAGCTCTTACATCGTAAGGGGGTTATTTCTTTGAGCTTCCTCAAATCATTGTAAATTGACCACACCGTTCTGACATCTTCGTGTATTGCTTACTCGAACCTATTTGGATGCTTCATTGACAATAAACATGACTACCAATGAATTTACTACAGTTGCTTCATGCTCTCAGGATTATGTTTTGGAAGGAATTTTAAGGAAGCTCTCCTTCAAATTGTTTTTTCGCCTGTGAGAGAAGTCGTCACAGGATCCTTTTAAGTATTCAAACTTTTTAGGAAATGTTCCAGAACTTACAAGACATTACTAATGGATATGAGGACATCTTCGAGATGAGTGGCTACTTCTTCTTAGATGTCTTTTTAAATTCGGACCAAAGACGTCTTGAAACATCTTACGTTTTTTACCTACGTTCAGCTACCTACGTTGCTATCATCAAAGACGCACTTGATGAGTATTTTCCTCATAACTGAAAATCCACTGGCTTCTGTCAAATCTTCAAACTGACAAAAGACTTAGAGTCGGAGAGTGTAAACATAAAGATTAGGTGTTTTAGAAAATACGAGGAGTTTGTTGGCCTTCATTACATCACCCATGCCCCCATTTCACGCTGTTGAGGGCTGGTGTAAACAGTACATTACCATGTAAAATCGGATTTAGGTTGGCAAAAATTCTTTTTGCGCTGTGTTAAATGTTAATTACCTTAGCAGTTGCAAAATCCATCACCCCCGGTTTTCATAAAATCTTTACAAGTTTGTAAACACGAGAAACATGCGACCTAAGTGACTTTCAAGGATTATATCTTGCGATCTATTTAACTTTTTTGAAACATTATTTCACCTTTTGAACGAGCAAAGATTGAAGTTTGTCTCACAAAAAATGGAGCTGTTTTTGCTCTTTTCTATAAAAAGCTCGTTTGTTCATCTTCGTTTTCCTTCTTCCATTTTCATTGTTCTTCCAAATTTTTTTATGTCATGAAAAAGTGCTTTTTAAGCTTGACACAGCGCAAAAAGAATTTTTGGAATATCTCATAACCTTCAAATTTTCCAAGCATTTATAAAAACTGTGCAAGTTCATTTGAAATGTACTTTAGCTACATTACATGGATCATCAAAACTATTACGCAAAGAGCCGCTTAATTGACTTGAGAGCATCTCTCATCCTACCTATCGCCAAGTTAATCCGACGTAAATGCTTACTTTTGTAAAAAGATTTATCTGTATCTCGCTGTATCTCGTACGATTCTGGAATTCTCAAAAAGTCTTAAAAACGTCGTTTGTTTTGATCGAAAAACATTGCTCAAAATCATGATAAAGTGTCCGAAATCATAATAAAGTGTTTACCTATAATCAGTAAACAATGATTATAATTTGCTGTTTCGGAAATGATATTTTATCGCTTATCTTTGATGGTTATTTT
Source organism: Turritopsis dohrnii (assembly GCA_027922465.2). NCBI lineage: Eukaryota > Metazoa > Cnidaria > Hydrozoa > Anthoathecata > Oceaniidae > Turritopsis > Turritopsis dohrnii. The sequence goes on from BQMF02000520.1 coordinate 97,090, forward strand.
TATGGATTGACGAAGTCGTTACAGCGACGCAACAAAAGCTAGCAATAATTGACAATCAGACAAAATCCTGTGTTGAACGCTAATGTTACATTTTCATCCGCCGCGCCTTAATTACTTTAATTACAAGAAGAGATAAATGAAATTACAACGGCAGCAACAGTAATGTTTATTCCAAAAAATGCGTAATTACCCCTTTCTTATTTTGGCCCACTATTGGGATATTGGAGAACCAAAAAATCTCTAAGCTTTGCATGGAAAAGGGTTATTTAAATGTAAGTTTCAAATTCATCGACTGCTCCAATTTATGGCAATTGGCCAAAATCTGGAAAGTATGTGTACATTTTACTTGAGTGTGACCACTGAAACGGGTGGTCGAAATATAGTTGTAATAAAAACGATCAATAGATGGATATTAAACAGGGCGTGGCCAAATTTTCGGGTAATGATTGAGTAATTAATTGGGTGTGTTCAAGTTTTACTAAAGAATGTTATTGACGCGTTCAAAGCACGTTTATTAAAGCCTGGTTCATACCTGGCGATAACGACGATTACAAAATCAAGTATTTCATTAGTAATTAGTAATTTTTGATATTTCATCGTCGTAATCGCCAGGCGTTTATGACGATTCTAACGATTACAAAAGTGTTCACATTAGAAAATTACGACGATCATGACGATTACACTGGATTTTGATCCTTGTTATCGTCGTAATCGTCAGGTGTAAACCAGGCTTTATCAGATGATGAAAACTAATCCTTGTAAAATTTGTTTGGATGAACAATATAAGCCTTGCTCTTTAAAACTCTTTTTACAAAGTTTTCACGGACAAGTTTGGTGGTCTAAAACTTATAGCTGAACCCACCCAGTGAATGATTTTAAAAAGATGAAAGGGTGGAGATCTAATGAACTTCTCCGCACCTTCTAAAAATATTAATGTTGATGATAATTTCTGTTATACAGTGTGATTCACAAAAAGCAGTAGATTACTTTTTATATGTAAAACATTTTCAAAAATTTTTACACCATTAGACGCGAAATGTTATAAGCTTTCCAATGATATAAAAATTGCAACGTAAAAAAATACCAGTGAAGAAGAAAAAAGCATCGTCGATTGCACGGTTTTATTGTTTTTCATTAATCACTTTTCTTCACTTTTCACTTTGCGTTTTGTTCAACTTTATGTTTATGTCAGAATATTTTTATTACATTTAATAACTTTATATTGTTTCTTATTGTAATATCAGAAAGAGCGATTTATTAATGGTTATCAACAACGTGCTAAATGACCATTAAAAATCATCGCTCTGATGAACACGAGAATTTTTTCTTCTTCACTGGTATTTTTTTTACGTTGCAATTTTTATATCTTTGGAAAGCTTATAATGTTTAACATATAAAAAGTAATCTACCTTCACACTCGAAATCCCGTTTTTGTGAATCACACTGTATGTCATTACACTTTAAAGAAACTCTCTTGGGAATATATAATTTATTAAAACATGCCGTTAAGTGATCGAACATATTTACATAAAACATTTTTCGTAAATAAATAAACTTACTGTAGATAGAAATATCGTCTTAACGTGATAAATTCCTCTTAATTCCTCTTATCGAACTAGTTCAAATCTTCTAGCATAAAAGACATGTTCACGCTTCATTTGAACAAATAATTAGGCTACTCTATTTCCAGCTTTTAATAAACACAATTACTTCATTTAGAACGTATTTGACTCGATAATTGTCTCGCTTACGAAGGTGAATAGTCAACAAGGTAATAGAACATAATCATTTTCTCTTTTTATCTCCTTTATAAGGATCTTTTTATCTTATTGATATTTTATCAACAACACGCAATAGACGTTACCAGGACTAAAGCTTAAACAGCACGCTATGCTCTTTCTAGCCGGTAGCGTGAATCGCTCTTGAGGAATAAAAAAAATAAGGGAATGTTCCTTTTGTAATAGCACAGTGGACAAAATCATCAAAAACCACTGTAACGAAGAGCATTTTCAGTGAAATTGTGTGTACATTTCTATAGAAATACACTCCTTCGTGGTGATTTTATAACAAATGTGCCCGTTGGGGGATCAAAATCTGTAGAATAAATGCGTGGCTAGGAATTTATTTCAAATTAGCTGTTGATTTTTTTGTTCCTATTACGCTATACCTATCAGTCTTTGACATCTTTTCCTGAATTTCCCGTTAAAACACCACTCTTTTTTTTTATCTAGTTGGTCCAACTAACTTCGCTTTTTAAGGTGCTTTCAAAAGAAATGAGACATAAAGGTTTTATGATGGCATAATAGCTAACTAAGATCGCGTAACAATATCAGTGCGCACGAAATTGAGGCTGATTCAAAATGTTAAAATTGTTCTTCTATTGTCAATTTTATGTACACTAACCACAATCTTGGACAAAAATATATGGCAAAAGTGAAAAAGAAATGTAAATATTGCCCCTCTCCCAGAAATCAATGTTTATACAATGTATAAACATGTAATCAATGTACTTTATAGGATAGCCACAACGCTTGTACAACATTGATGTTGAGGGAATGGGGGGCAATTACAGCTCCAACTTAAAGTTTTGCCACTATTTTTGTCCAGGATTGCAGTCGTTTATTTTATGAATTTTGATTAAAGTTAACAGCATGGATGGTTTTTCCAGCAAGTAGAGAGAATCGCTCACCCTTCCGATCAATAGAAAAAATACGTCAAAAAAAACACTCAGATTCATAGAGCACGAAGCGAAACTTGAAACTAAACATTGACACGAACAGAAACTCGGAGAAGGAAAATCCACATTACGATTGATTGAATTTCCTTGCACAATTATGATGAACTGGTTGATTTCTTTGACCAATTAAAACTTAACTACGGTCTGTTTTGTCACGTACATCGAACGCAGTGTGCTATGGCAACGCATATATTTGTCGCATTATCGAAATTGAATTGAATTAGTTCCTTAATATAGCAATTAAGCATGATTTGATTTGATTAGAACTTTAGACGGTCCTAGATAAGAAATACGAACTATCAATAACCTATTGCATGAAATCGAAGTTCAAAAGAGTACTTAACATTCCAGGGTTAACAAACAAAAAACCAAATTTTCAAGTGAAAGGACAACGAGAACTAGAAGTATAAATTGAGCGATGTAATAACAACTATTCGATAGTTTAAATGCCGTATTTTGACCAAGTTAATATATCCAATCTTTTTTATTGTTACGCGGTTTGAGTGGCCTTACACGTTTTTTTTTTTATTAGAACCTCGTTTATAAGAACATTCAGGCTGAGATTTGGCCAAAATCTAAGAACATCGAAAGAACACTGCCAGGCTGAGATTGAGAAAAATAAATAAATCAGTCAATGTTTGATTGTTCAAATATAAAGAGCTATTTCTGATATCAGTCTATTTCAGTCTATAATTCGTCTAATTATGAAGCCTTTTGTTTCAAATTTATCATATGTAGCTATGAAATGTTTTTTCAGGTGAAATGGATAAGGGTCCTTGTCAAATAATTTTTTTCTTGTTTTTTGTTTGAATTTCTATTAAGAACGTCAATAAGAACACCTGAGGCTGAAAATCTTCAGAAAAATAAGCACATCCAGTCTCAGCCGAAATTTAGGTGTTCTAATAAAAAAAAAAACGTGTATGACTTAATAGTTATCCCTCAGTGATTATCCTGTTTTATCAAGCCTCCCTCAAGGATGGTTAAATTAACTTTGACATTGAAAACGAAGTGAATTATGTAAAAAAGTCAGGGTAGAGAAATTTGGATGTTTATCAAACGCTTTTTGTAGTTGGTTTAGATATCTGGGCGTTAGTTACGCGCTTTGTTGTTGGTTTAGATATTTGGGCGTTTGTAACGCGCTTTGTGGTTGATTTATTTCTGTGAAACTATTCCAATCCATCAAATAAACCAATCAAAGACAGCCCCTCAGCTTTGAAACTGGTGGAGGGAGGGTGGAGAGAGAAAATCTCTGAATTTATGAATGAGAATTATTATAAATATTTCTAGGCTTGGGTTAATTAACATTTTTGTTTTAACTTTTTATTGACTAGAATTTTGAGGAATGTGCTTGGTTGGTTCAAACGCTGGTTTTTCCTTTTTTTCTAGAAATAGGACATTGTTTATTCTCTTGTGAAATTTTTTCTTCTGGAGTGGGAAAAATGTATTTTTATTTTTCAGCAGTTTTTTAAAATTGCAACCAACTTTTTAACGATTTTTTTAACGATTTACCTAATTACCTGATTTGTTTGAAGAATAAACAACAACAACAGCAACAACAACAACAAAGAATTCAAGTGATATGAATTTGGATATTGAGGTCATTTTCCATTCATCAACTTTTTTGACGGTGCTTTTTGGTGATGCTCAATAGATTTGTGTAAACACCGCGTTGTGGCTTATAGTCAGCAAGCATGGCCTCCTTTTAAATACTTTTGTTGCCTTTAATTACCTCATCGCGAAATGGAAATAATGAGTCAATGCTGCTAAGTAATAAAAATGCATAATTAAAGATGGACACCCCCATAAGACGGACATTTCCCATTCCCACATTGGTGTTCGTCGATGGTTTCACCGTATTTGAAGATAATGAGCTATCATAAGGTCGAGGAAAAATTGTGTCGGCAGTTTTCTTGTGAGATAATCTCCACGAGAGAGCCAATCATTTGTTTACTTTTGTTTGAGCGCATTGTTTATAAAAAACAGCTTCTACGTCCCTGACCATTTCTCAATTGTTCTTTTTCTACTGACATCAGCATTGTAGCAAGTAGCGTCTTGGTGAAAAGCCGGTTAAAATTTATTTGATTTGAACCTTATCTCTTGACTGATACAAAAAAATTCAAAAGTTCACTGGGACTCAATATAACTGCCACATCTCTCACCGCCCTTCTAATTTTCACTGCCACGTCTCTCACCGCCCTTCTAGTTATCACTGCCACATCTCTCACCGCCCTTCTAGTTATCACTGCGCAAACTCCAACCTCCCTCATTATTACCACCGCCACAAATTCTCAGCAAAACATCACGAATTATAGCCACAAGTATACCATACACATACTATGCGATTAATACGAAATGGAACCAATAAATAAATAAATACATACATAAATAAATGAATAGGTTCTTTTTGTAAAAAATTCTGTAAAATATGATATTTTGAATATTTATTCTGTTTATCTTCCGCATTGAGGGTATCATTATGGCTATTTTGAATGGGTACAATGTTGCATATATTCCATGCATTCGCTGAAGCTTTTTGAATCGGCATCTTTTGAAGAGGTGAGATTGTTATGTGTTTCATTTGCCTGGAGTTTATGAATGACAGGATCTGTAGTTGGCGATTTGATAAAACGAAACGAATAACGAACTTTAGGTGTCTGCAACAAAATAAAATAAAACAAAAGGACTCAAATTCAATTAATGAAAAAGTCTGGATACAAGCTTGTTATTTTATTAATATACAGACCTTCTCCAGTACACCTTTGCCATAATAATACCGCATAGCTCTGGAAAACTTGGCGTACGTCATATTTTGCCGACCATGCAGTTGGCCCCATAATTTTGCCAGTTCTTGTGGGTTTGTTATGACAAATTCTAGCTTGTCTCTGTTACGCCATTTTATCAAGTATGTCGTATCGCACATTTGAAGCAACTCGTACAAGAAAAACCATAAGGATAATCGAGACAATTTTTTAGTTCTATCATTCACGCTATCTGATTGGTTACCTAAAGGAATTTGATAAAAAAGAAAGGTCGTGTGTTTCAAGTTGTTTCTGTTTTATTTATATTTTTCTCAAATCACCCTTGCACAGCGTATAAAATGAGCCAAGGTCACACAGCTCGATTTATCAGATCAAAAGCTGCACCAGCCGTACATGTTTGTCTTGGAAAGCATTATTTCATCCCAGCTGGGTAAAATCGTCAAAAAGTCCTCATTCACACTCACTGCAATGAAGAGCATTTTTATTGAAATAGTGTGTATATTTCTATAGAAATACACTCCTTTGCAGTGGTTTTCAACAAATTTGCCCACTGGGATATCTATACCACACAGAACAAAACATTTGAACATACCTTCTTTGCTGACTTTTCTCTTTCGACCCATCATCTGTACAATCAGTCGTCTGTATACCACTTGCTTTGCTTCCATTTAAATGTTGAACCCCTTTATGAAGAAGCCCAGAGAACATCAACTCCTAAGTTTTCCTTTTTCCTTTTTTTATAGCAAAAACGAAAAGAATGGCAGCGTTATATATCCGCATCTATACGTTATAGCATCGCGCAAAATCCTTTTTTTTCGTTGTGCAATTCGAATGTATACATTTTACATTTTTATACACATTTTTTCCCGCCCTTGCAACATCAGGTCAGTGAAAGCAATACTTTGTTAACAAAAGGTTTCTTTGAATTTTCCCACTGTTTCCCATGCTCGAAGGTAGCGGAAAATTTTGATAAAAAAAGTAACATGAGCGGAAAATTCCTTCCTATTGTCTCCTTGACCACAATAATAAACATAAATAAATTTCTTTGTCTCATTGTGTTCGAAGATTGTAGTTGTGTGGGTGTATGCCAACACCAAAGAATATAATGACGTCAAACAAGCATGGAGGTGTGCAATCAATAAACTTGACCTTGTTACTTTTTGTTCGTACTTTCATTTTGTACTCACCATCGCAGAGAAAGGACCTCAATGCTTCCAATATACGGAAATATAAGGAAATGTGAAGTATACATAATATTTCAGAATAGTAAAATGGTAAATTGAAGTCACCCTTAGGGCTGCATTGTAGCGAGTACAATATCTCCACAAAAACTTCACTTTCCAATTTCGACCTTGAAAAACAAGCAAAATCCATTTTGGTAATATGTTTGTCTCACAGATCGCTACCATCAGACTTGAAAACCTTGTGAAATGTGTCTGGGTTAGTAAGGGTAAAACTCAGGGCTGGCCTCATTTATTCAAATACTTTTATAAATCTTTTCAACGTATTAATGTAATGGTAGCGATTTGTCGATTTGTCGATGAACATACTGTTGGTATTCGATGGTTTTAGCTCCACATGTTGGATATGTTTCTTCTACTCACGAATATTATCTGATTTTAGTATTCTAATATAATATTTATATTTTAATATAATTTTTAAGGCGGGAATACTATAACTTATCAATAATGTCTTGTTCCCAAAACACGACCAGAAACTGGTCTGCACAATATTGATATCGGAGTGGGGGGTCATTTATCAATCATTTATCCTTGAAATTTAATTTTTTCATTCCATCTGTCCAGGTTTCAGTAGTTGGCAGCCTTGTACCCAGGGTTTCTTGCAGATCTAGCAAAAATTGTAGTTTCTTGTTCGGTTTGATATCAACCTTTCTTTTTATCTTTAGATTAGAAACTTTCCACACGATACCTACAAGGAATCAAAATTTCACAAACATTTTTCTTTTTCCCTTCTAAATTTTTAAATCTCGAGTTTTTTTCCTTTTCTTGTTTTTCCTTCTTAATTTTTTGAGTTTTTTTTTTATGTGCTTCTTCTTCTTTTTCACTCCTCACTTTTTTCTTCTTAACGTCAAATTTTGACTTTATATCCTTTAACTATAGGACTCTACATTAGCCGGTTCTTAGTAAAATACAAAACCTAATATGAAAACGCTGTTGTCACTACCACACCTACAGCTTATGGAGCCTAGACTCATGAAAACGCCTATGTTACATCATATATTGAAAGCAAATTGTAACTACAGTACAATTACCACAAATTTTGAGTAAAATTAAACGTAAGTCGAAACTGTTTAGTCGCAAGTAAAATCGATTCATGAACGTCTTCCCAACATTCATCTCACCCGCCATCTTTAATAAGGCACTGTCGTTCATCTCCTTGAAGCATAAAAATTTCGTGCTTCCCTAATTTTTATAAAAGTTTTAAATTTTTTTTTTTTTTTATCCAACTATCTGTATTCAGCGAGTTTTTTTTATCCCATTACCCGATTTCCCGATTCGGTTTAGACGTAAAAGAGGACACGATGATTTCCATTGCAATATTCTGTTTACTTAACTCATAAAAAGTTTGTTTGTTGCATAAAAATTACTTTTCGCTGTAAAAGCTTCGTTAATTTTTTTCTTGCTATGAATAGTTACATAACCCGATAACTCAATAGCATTACACAACTTACGAACTTTTACCATTATTTCTTCCCACCCATTTCAAAATCAATTTTGAAGATAAATGAGTCAATATATCAACCTATCACGTCAAAGCAATTTGGTCTCGCTTTCCTCTGTTTTCTCACCAAGTCAACTAAAGGATAATTAGTTGTTCGGCTTGTCCTGTGTGGAAGGAAAAGAGAATGACTTTCCTGTATACAATTTTCCGCAGAAACGTCTATCCTCTTCGCAGAAGTTCAAATGTGCTTTCACATGTCTCGTAAAATTCATAAAATCTAGCCTTATGGTCTAGTCAGTCAATTCTGTTAGTATTGCGCTCCTCGTAATACTACGCTCCTCGTATTGTTACGCCTCTGGTAGTATTACGCCACTACTGAACAAAATGATTGAGGTTAGTGACTGTGTAAATACTGTCTCAAATACTTTTTAAAAAGAAACGTGAACCGTTTTTCATTACAGAGAAAAATTAAATTTCTTCTTTAAAAGTCATGATATCAAACTCGTATCCAGGGTTTCTTGCCTTTTCGATATACGGACGGCGCCGTCCTTATATCGAAAAGGCAAGAAACCCTGGGTACGAGGTTGGTAATGATATGTATAAATAGTTGTTAAGTTGTTAAGTTTACAGCGTGCTCATGTTAGTATTGCGGATCCCTCATTAAAACAATATGGCGGTGGAACCACATCACAATCGCTCTCTTGCAGAGATACAGTTTTCTCGTGTTCTTTATGAAAGTTCCTTGTCATTAATATAGTAATTATACAACAGTGATTTGATCTTTCATAATGACGCCATGTGTTTTAATCCAGTTAAAGGCACCCCCGGAAAGATATTGGATATAAGCATACCGATGACTTCACAGATCGCACGTCATTTCTAATAACCATTGTTTATTCAATTTATTTATATTGTTTTTTTATTTAGTTCATTCAACCGTTAATCCAGACGCCTTCTGAGCCAAACGAATGAATCATAGCAATGCGTATGCGTGTTGAACAAATTCCTTCCGCCTGCTGCTCATCATAGATATATTTAAAACAGATAGACCTTTCCCGAGTTTATTTTTTATCACACTCCGCCTCGTTTTCAATTGCGTTACTATGACAACCGAATCTCTTGTGCTCAATCATTAACATTATCACAATTATTACACTTATTGCACATTACTGAAATGAGTCCCGTGACATTTCGTTACCATATTAACCATTGCGAAAACGAGGCGGAGCTTGATAAAAAATAAACTCGGGAAATGTCTATTCCACTAAATTTTGCGGTGTTTCCTCGTTGTATTTAGTTATCAAATGTTTCTCTGTTCTGTAGCAGGCAATGCTTTGATCCATTGTGCATCATTGCCAGTTTCAAGATGGTTTTCTTCAAAATCATCCGTCAAATTTGTTGGCCGGAAAATATATGTAAACTTTTCGTTGTGTTTATCTTGAACAAGGGAACGGATGAACAAATTTCAAATTTGGTTCCTCTTATCCATTATAGCCCAGTAAGCACGACGTTTTTCCAACGTCGTATTCCTTCGTCGCTTGACGGTCGTCTAATATCTGAAATTGAAACAGCAAAACAACATCGGATTTTTACGTCAAAACGACGATTTAAAAAACCCAAAAATGACGTTATATGGACGTTGTGCAACAGTCAAAAGGCCGAAAACAACATTACATTGACGTTGTAGAATGGTCAAATTGACGACGAAAGGTAATGAAAACAAATGAAAAGTCACCAGCGGGAATTTTGAGAGTGATAACCACTACGCTAGGGCGCCTTGACATGTCCTAATGTATTTGACTATTATCAAAATCACTAACTTCATTTCGAGTAGGTTAAGATGGAAAAGAACGAAATGACGAAATGAAAGAACAGTTATAATATAATTTTTGCTTGCTTTTTAAACATCGTTTTAAACTTTTCTTTGCAGTGTACAGTTCACGAACTATCGTTTTTAGTTCTTTTCTTAATCTTTCTTAATCTTGAACGTCAGAATTGGCTGTAGGTAAATAAATGATTTTAACTGATTTTCTTCAACCAACCCCCGACATTTTCTTGACGTTGGTTATTAGTCGTTGGTTGCGACGTTAGAAGAACCATAAAACAACTTTATGTTGACTTCAGCCTTCATTTTGTTTTCATTTTATATGTGATGTTTTAAGCATTGACAAATAGTGGTGATGCCTCAGGTTAAAAAATCCTTTTTAGCTACGAGGAAGAGTTTTCTTACGATGAATTACGTAATACTTATTAAGATTGACAGACTTCGAAAACGACTCATAGCAATGGTCAGAAAAACGCGCAGCGACAAAAATCAAATCGCCGACATTAGAAATAGAAGAGCGAATGACAATATGACAGTATCATCAACCAACCTCGTACCTCTTGCCTTTTCGATATACGGATTGCAGCGAAGACGTATATCCGTATATCGAAAAGTCAAGAAACCCTGGGTACGAGGTTGTATCATCAACATGATCAAAAAAGATTTCAAACGGTTTGGACCACGTTTGTAGAGGGAAGGACAACTTCGTCACAAAAGCCTTCAAAGAGTAGCTCGACGATAAAAGAAAACGCAGAAGGCGACCGAAACGCTGGTCGCAACAGATTTAGTCATACCCGTGCTGACCATAGAATGTTACGCGCAAGATAGATGTGCAAGGACCTCGTCCAGGATTATGCTTCAAATATTAAGATCAGAAACGAGGCGGTTTACGAATTTATGAATAGGAGAATCTTAACTTGAATTATATTTATCTACTCACAACTGCCAATCCTCTGATAAGATAATCATCTTGTGTACAGCTGTGGTTTAACGCACTCAAATCCACTTCAAACACTTTTTTGTAAAGGAATATTAAAATTTGATTTATCTTTTCCGATTTTTTAAGAGCATTTACGAGATGGCACGTATTAAAATGGCCGCAGTCTCGCCCCTACTTTGCTTGTTTCTGCACGTTTAATCAAAATGCATTCAATAGATCAGCTATAGCTACTTCGGTGTTTCCTCAAGAAGCCATGGTAGTACAATGGAAATTGATATCAGGGAGATAAACAAAGCCCGAGAGTGTTCCCTTTTTCATTTGATGAAAGACTAGATGCACAACATTAACCTGGATGTTGAGTATACTTCCGTCACAACCGGCAAAATCACTGCGACGGAGAACACTTTTATTGAAGTTGTGTTTATACTTTCTATAGAAATGCACTCCTTCGCAGAGATTTTTAACAAATGTGCCGGCTGGGGTTCTAGTAACAAAACATTCTATTGTTGTGCATCATTGACAACAGACAGAAAAGTTCATTCAAAAGAAATTCTTTCTACAAATAAAGCATTTTTTACAGAATATAGGTTATCGAAATATTACAAACAATTACTCTAAATTTGTGTAAAATCATGAATGCTCGCCAGTCAAACCGAGACTGATAAATATTGAATACATTCCTTCCGGATTTTTTCTTCAAAACATCATATTTTGATCTGGCATAACAATTCTAACCTCGATTTGAATCAACTTTTTATTTTTATGATTTCGACTCATCTGCACTTATCAAAATGAATTTTGACGCGACTTACCAGGATGTGCTGAATAAATCAACACCTTTCCCGAATTCATTTTTCAATACCCAGCCGGCAGATTTGTTAAAAAATCTCTGCGAAGGAGTGCATTTCTTTATAAATATGCACACAATTTCATTAAAATTTCTCTCCGTCTCAGTGACTTTTTGACGATCTTGCCGACTGGGTAACGACCTTGTTAATACACCAACCTCGTTTTCATGTATTTTACTGCATCACTGACTGTTTGTAATTGTCCCTTATTATAGAATGCATAAACACAATGTTAAGATCAGTATTCAAGACTAGTGTATACACCCAGTAAGCAAAATCGTCAAAAAATCACTGTGATGAAGAGCACTTTTATTGAAATAGTGTGTATATTTCAATAGAAATGCACTCCTTCGCAGTGATTTTTTATCAAATTTGCCAACTGGCCACTGCTATTAAGTGGATAATCTATTCAGATTACATGTCTTCGGTACACTGGGATTGCTTGCGGTGAACGGACGATTCTAACCTGCTGCTTGCGCGCATGCGTGATTCCAAAGTACCCGATCGAGTCATGCGTCGCCGGCTTGACGAAGACAAACAACGACAAACGGATAAGTTGAATAACTCTTTCCGATAGTCTTTACCCATGTAAAACAGGATTATCGGATTAGTAACAATTTGTGAATAAAATAATCCGACTAAGACTAACCACAGAATCGGGATGTAACTGGCCTTCGGCAGCACTTTCAAATCAGCTAAAAAGTACAGCACTTGTAGCGGCAATGTTGTTAATCCAAACGCCACATACATCGTCATCAATACTCTATTCATACGACGACTTTTCCGGCGTCGTTTCGACAAAATCTCACCTGACGTATGTCCAGCCAAATGCTTAATACTTTCATCGACGGTTTTGTGAATTTGATAATAGGCAAACGCCGTCACAAACATGGGAACGAGGTAGGTCAAAACGAAAATAATAAATCGATAAAGTAATCTTTTTTGGGAATCAACCCACCTTATGGCGCAAACAAGTTGATTGGTGTTTGGATGTCGGATTAGATAGAATTCTCCAAGCGGACCCATCAAAGTTCCTGACATTGTCACGAACGCGATAAGCCATATTCCAACTATGGCCGCCCCGACATATCTTATCTTGAATATAACACCTTTCAATGCATTTTGAATAATGATAAATCTGACAACGCCCAAGGCGGTGTGCGTCAAGACACATACACCCGCAAAATGTTCTAGCACTGGCATTACAAGAAACTTACATGCCGCTTCCCCGAATGGCCAATCGATGAACGGGACTAAATTCGATAGCGTTATCACAAAGGTTGCAATGAACAAATTGCAAATGGCTAAGTTTAAAACGAACCAGTTTGTAATTGATTGCAAATTTCTTGCTTGTATTATCACCCACATGATCAGCGTGTTGCCTAAAACTCCACCAATGAATATCGATGTGTGCATGCCGATTTGAACAATCCTCGTGTATGCAAGCCCAGTCTCAACTTCCACAACCGCCCATGAGCTCGTATCGTTGCTTGTAGAATTCATCGCTTGTTGGGTATTTTCCTCAAAGATATCTGATGTACCAGTGCGCTATCCTGGTTCTGTTTCGAATTCAAAATTATTCCTTTCCGTTAGTTTTTATCTGTGGATGTTATTGCTTCGAGAAATCGACATAAACTGAACTGACAGGCTTTTGCACAAGGCCTTTGTACATTTCATCTAAAGATCAAAAGATCATATTAAGTTGAACGTTAAGCACATTCATTATGGATACTCTTCATATTATTTACATCATTATGAATCAAAGTAAGTTCTAAATTTTCAGTAGACAATAATTGTTTACTTTCGATATTTTGATGTTGTTTTTGTTTTCATTGTGTATATTGTTTTGTTTACATTTTTGTTTATGTCATATGTCACGATCTGAAAGATCTATGTGAAAAAAAACATCTGAACTGTGAGTATTGGACAACTTGCGGAGATTTGTTTGAAACTAATGTCTTTTAAATGACCAAAAGCCCCCAAAGCAGGTTAAGTTGTCAAAGAATGGTTTGAAGTGGCTTGTTAGTCAGCATAACTGACGGAGGGCTACACACGGAATATATCTTGTTACATTCGGGATATCAAGTAACTGCAGTGTAATCAAAAGATCGGGCTACAACTCCGGGATTCTTGGTACACAGTCGAGTCCCGGTATCTGGAACTCTCAATGAATAAAAAAATCAATCGTGACACTTCGATATTAGGGAGAATCGTAAACTCGACGAGCATGTTACACGAAAAAAATCAGTTACTTGTGAGAATTTCTTTAAAACTGTTCTACTATAAAGGTACTCCAGAGATTTAAAGCCTTTTGTTGTATGAAAAGTAACATCATTACTTTGCACGCTTATTTCAAGTGTTGATGTGAAGTTTCTAATGACTTTGTACAGAAAAATTCACGAACAATAAGTTGTATGTAATTCCCACCAAATCTATAGAAAAATAGTTTCGTGTAAACGAAACATGATTTTTCCGAATCCCGCTAATACATACCAGATTATAAATAATGACTGGGCCAAGGTTCTTATTCGAGATCACAACGAGATAACGAGAGTCAGCTGGAGTTTATCTAGGATGTTACTACGTCAGAGGTGCGAATGGTGTTCATATAACAAGGGTGTTTAGATTGCTGCTAAAAAAATAGTTGATCCAATTTTTACAAGGACGTAGAGGCACAAGATGTAAAAAATGCACTAATACTTCCAGGGTAACTACGAACGGACAAGATCCGTCGAGAACAAAATTAGGCTGCAAGGACGTAGGGGTAAATGTGAAGCTCAATACTCAATATGGCTCTTTCAAAGTATTTGATGACACGATGTATCATAAGAGTTGATTTATCGAGACATGATCTTGCTATCTTTATGGTTGAAAATCTCTTATTTTCGTTTGAAAGAACGAGGCAAAATTTGATTGTCTCGGTTAAACCAGATAGAAATAACAAAGTTTTGACTACAAACTTTACTCATCGCATCTTGTTAGGCAAGCTTCTAACAACCTCGTACCCAGGCGGCGTCCGTATATCGAAATGACAAGAATCCCTGGGTACGCCTGTTCAAACTAATCTAACTGTACTCGTGGTTGGTGCACTTAGTGGACAAATTTGTTGAAATATATACGAAGGAGCGCATTTCTATGGAAATATATACACGATTTCAATGAAAATGCTCTTTGTTGCAGTGACTTTTTGACAATTTTGTCCAATGGGATAACATACACCACAGAAATTGAGCAGCCGATAAAATGAAGGCTTGAAGAAAATACTTACGCTAAGAAAAGTCAGGTGATCACGTATCTGGTGCCGGTTGGCTACAATATCGACTCTGTTACTATAGCTATATGGATAAGTATAAAAGTCTTTTTTCGAAACAAGATTGATGAAAAATGTATTTTAACATTAGAGAAATAGAAGGTATGTGTACCACTCAGAACACACATAGACTGCTAAGTCAACTAAGGCTTCACATCTCAGACATGACAAATTAAAGTAATATTTCGCAATGTGCTTTTTAGTAGATAATTACCGTAAAGGTTTCTAAGGCAACGCAAACATTTTTAAATCCCTTTGATGGGCGGTTTTGAAAATTGAAAGAGCATTCCGTCTTTTATTGTTGATAGGATTGACAATAAATAAATAAATACAGACGGGTATTTCGCGCCAATCTTGTTTGAGATGAATCGAAATGTCAAACACTCGAAGTATTATTTTATTTACAATATTTCTTTATGGATTAGAACTTTTCTTACAGATTTTTAATTTTTAATATTTCAGTCCAGATGAAAATGACGTTATAAAAAGCTGAAAATCTTCACAAAATGTATGTGGATAGAGGATTTTCATCTTCAAAACAACAAAAGTTATCTTGTTATGTTATTAATGTGGGAGTTCACTTTTACGGTATAACTGTATTGGACTTTTTTTGTCTGGTATAACGGTATTTGGTGAAAAAAACGACGGGATTAAGGATTAGTTGTCAACATTGTTGTGGCGTAATATTTCGAATGTTTTTATTTCATTTGTTTATTTATTTTTTTGTCGCGTCTTTTAAAAAGAACTTTTTATGTCTGCTAAAATGGCTGCTCTTCTACGCAATTCAATAGCAACTAGTTAGTCATATATTGTAGATAGGGTGATGGAGGGTGTTAGAAAGATTTTTCTTTGGATTTGTTTTATGTTTCAAAAATCAATTCAGACATCAAGAAGAACCGTGTTCAAAACAGGGATAAGTGAGTGAGGTGTTCCGTCGTTAAGTTAAAAATGACCATTTTAAAAACTGTCGCACTTTATTTTATAAAGTTGGTGATTCCGGCAAATCTTATCAGGAAGCGTTCAACCTTCGGGTAAAAATTGAAGAGAATTCTGAAAAAGACCTCTAAGAACTGCTTGGAGTAATCAATTTCAAGCTAACGGTATGCCTGTTTTTAAGCTCTACCGAGCTTCACTACTTAACCAAATTTCGTCAAATTCTTTTTTATTATATTCAATGAACTTTTGTTTTTCATTTCGAGTTCATTTCGAGTTTATTTCGAGTTAACATTCATCTCGATCTTGAGTCACATTTATTAAATACGCATAATCAAAAACTGCTCAAATTTTCAACGATGTAAAATATCCTTCTCAAAATAAAAGTAAATCAATATCAATATCAATCAATATAATGCAATATATGTCTACCACTTTCGAAGTTCATTTGATACTTCCAATACTGTGCTCTCTTTTGTTTTTATTTACAGATTCCCTTCAAGCTGCGATCTACACTGAATAGAAATAGAGCATGTTTTCAGGAGGGTACAAGCTCTTACAGGAAAAATGTGGGGATTGATGGATGATCCATTTTGGTAACCAGAGCGATAAGGACCTTGCAAATTATCTAGAACAACTTCACTTTCGCGACAAACGAAGTTTCCATCAGCATCAGGTCTCTTTGAATATTTCATCTTCACATACCAAAATAAACAAAGAGGTAAAAATACCAAACAAGTGCAGAACTGTCGTACACTTATTTCACCTTCTCTAAGCATGGTTGTGGACAGATGTAGAACAACAGCAAATGGTACAATCCATATAATCACAAACACGATAGTGATATACTGCAAAGGTGTGTTGCAAGTGACAGCTCCATCAGTATAAAGAACTGACTTGTCGCCTATCTGAACGCAGTTAAGAAGTCGAATGGAAGCACTTGATATTGCAGTATAATTAAGCAAAATCAACTGTATAAAACACACTTCTATTCGTAATCGATATGACGTTAGTCTATTTCTAAGGGTACCATAGTGGTTCAACTCTGTTTGACTTTCTTTCCTTGTTATCCATAACACAATGGCTTTGATTATTATAAAAAGGATGAACATAATGCAAAACATTAGGATGACTAATGTCAATGTGACACCTTCTTTCGTCAAAGCAGTCAAGTGTTTCAGTGGACAAAGTTTGGTGAAGTTTGTTGTGAATATATGAAAGTTGAAAGTTGCTGAAATTAGTTCGTGAAGGTTTTGCAAAAATCCATTTTTTGACTTATCAGTAGAGTTAAACCTGTAAAAGAAATTCGACTTGATAGAAGAAGAACAACAGAACTCTCACTCCACCGATAATAGATTTACGGTCTTGGTCTTGATTTGGCTGTAAAATAGCTGCATCAAATGTTGCTTCATCAGGAAATTCATGATATTCATATTTGCGAATATACTTTTACGATGATTGTTTTGTTTACAGAAATCAAATAATTTATTTTGGAACGAAATACAGTTTAAGAACAGTGTTCTGATAAAAGCTGACAGTTCTTGAAAATATGCAACCATGGCAGTGTAGAGTATGGCATAGACGACAACAGCTATCCAAAACAACGATATATCACAATTATTTACTTTCATGCAGTTCTGTCCAAAATAATTTAAAACATCACCCTTCTGGCATGTGCCACATAGTGTTCCCTCACGAAAATAGTTGCATGTATTATGAAATTTACATTTGTTTGATTTTGAACTACAACAGTATAATGCTGGACAAGGTAAAAACTTCAATTCATGCATTGATTTCCTGTAACCCCAAGAATGATCTCGACTAATTATATTGTGTTAAAAAATTGCAACAGCTGGGCATGAATAGCATTTGATGTTTGAGCATTTATGGTGGAACACGAGTGGGCCGCTAAAAAAATGTAGCTCGAAAGCCTGTTGGGCATTGAATTGTGACATTGGTTGAATCAAAGACCTTGGGAGTGTCTAAATCCAGCATTTGTGCAGTAGAGTTCTTACCATTATCCACGAAGTCAAGTGACAGAAAACTGTCAAAGATTTCTATAGTTCCTATAGCAGTGATTAAGTTTCCATATTATTTTGACCCGCTTCTTATGTGAGCTCTTGACAAAACTAATTTGTCTTCTCTAAAAAAATCTTTAATATGTTCGAAATATATTACACCACCATGCGATCCATAATTGTCGATGAAATCTGATGCGGTGATGTATAACGGTCCGTATGAATATAGCACCACCTAAGCCTGCAGTATTATTGTGAAAAATACAGTACGATACATGGGCAAATTTATTTTTGTGTAAGAGTAGTAAACCACCATTAAGATTTTTGATACCAGAAAACCTTGAATTTTTAATAATTACAGAACGGGTATAGGTAATTCTCGCTGAAACTTGTAAAAAATTGCAATGTTCTATTGTTAATTCTCCCACTTGGGAAAACTGCAGTTTCCTGGATGCAATACTTTGAAATGTTACTTTAATGAGTTCCAATTGATATGTTACCACTAAAAATGAGCTTTTGAATGTCAGTTTTCCGATCTTTACGAAAATGGAGATGGCAGATCTGTAAAATGTGCATTCATTAACGTGGAGGTATACGGTATCATTACGCCTTAATAAGCGGATAAAACCTTTTGTGAAATTGTAAAATGAGCAGTCTTCTGTAAAAATATTTTAAACTGGTTGCTGTTGATGCTTACAAACTTTATATGTGAGAATTTAAAGCTTTCAGCTGGATATGTCACTTTAACTGAGCCTTGAACATAAACCACAGGAGGATTTCGACTTGCGCTAACGGCAGTGAGAGCCACTGATTTATTTATGGTTGAATCAATAATAAAGTAAGGCCCATTAGTGTTGACGTTATCAAACATTATGATATCGTCAGGCTGAGCCATTTGTATTGCATTAGCGGGATTCGGAAAAATGATGTTTCGTTTACACGAAACTATTTTTCTATAGATTTGTAGGGAATTGTATACAACTTAGTAGAGTTGTTCGTGAATTTTTCCCTACAAAGTCATTAGAAACTTCACATCAACACTTGAAATAAGCGTGCAAAGTAATGATGTTTCTTTTGATACAACAAAAGGCTTTAAATCTCTGAAGTACCGTTTTAGTAGAACAGTTTTAAAAAAATTCTCACAAGTAATTGATTTTTTTCGTGTAACAGGCTCGTCGAGTTTACGAATCTCCCTAATGCTCAAAGCTTGCACACGGTGAAATCAACGGACCGCAACTCACAGTATCATTACCATCATATGTTGATATAACAACAACAAGAAAATCTGAAAAAAGGATAAATAAAACTTGTTAAAACATATTCTTTATCCAACCGAAATTAATGTGAATTCCCACTCAGAATGGAAATCGGATATTTGAAGGGAAAATCTGCAACTGATGAACGGATTAGCACTTAAGTAAAAAAATTGATATGCTAATATGATAACAAAAAGCAGAAAGAGGAAGTTGAATTCTGAAGATTGTATTTTTCATTGCACTTTTCAACTCTGACAGTTTGATGTTCTTTGTTAAGATAAATCTAAAAATAATGATATATATTTGGAATGATTTATTGACATTTTCTACAACGATGTTAACTTCAATTAAAGTCAAGCAAACGAAGCCGATTGCTGAAAACACTGATGTTTGCCAACAAACTGGACTTCTGATACAGAAAGACTACTACTACTCAAAGAACCCTCAAAGGAAACGGATGCAAACTTCAATTTTCTCGCACATGTTTATCAATTCAATTCCACTAACTTGATGCTCCTTGACTTAAAAATTCAAGTTGTATCTCTTTTTCACATTGGTACAGAGATACACCGAAGTGTGATAGGCGGAAATGTGCGCATGCGATCTTGGCAACAGAGTATGGAAACTCATTGTTTCACTTGGTTAAAGCACGAAACGTCTCGTAAACATCAACTATATGTTTCGATACTAAAGAAGTATACAAACACAACATAAATCAACTTAAACAAACTCAAGAATAATTCAGTGTCCAAAGTGTCCCTATTATAACTCACATCGTTAGGTGTAGCGTCTGCCATCTTCGGGACAAGTTGGATGGCGACCAATCGGACGTTCGTTAACTAAGTTTGCTGCCTCAAACATTACTGTTTGAAGTTCAGAATGTGACAATATTTGCTCTCCAATGGCACAAGTAATCGCTTTCTTCACAGATTTTATAAGAGACTCTGCACATCCGTTCCTCCATGGTCCATCGGGTGTACTAAATTGCCACTCCAACCCACAATCTGCACCAAACTCCCTGAGCTTTTCTTTATCCCAGTTGCCCTTAACTTCTTTGCTTGCTCCTACTAACTGAGGTCCTTGATCGGAATAGACTTTGCTTGGATATCCGTAGATTGACACAAATCTTCTGAATGCCATCAAAAATCCTTGCGTACTGTAGTCAGTTGCAGTGTCAACATATACTGCCCGACTTTCAATGCAAGTGAAAATGACACCATACATCTTTCCTCGACTTCGTTTGTTGACTTCTCCTTTAACTGTGTATGGACCAAAGAGGTCAATACCAGTGTACATCCATGGCAATGTTGGTTTCAACCTTTTTGCGGGTAGTCCTGAAATTTTCTGTTCGACGAATCTTTTGTCGAGTCTTTTACAGGTAACGCACTTTTTTTTTTGATAGATTTGGCTAGTCTTGAAACTCCTGTAATCCAAAAGTTGAGTCTAACTTTTGAAATGGTAGCTGAATTTCCAAGATGAGATATCTTGTGTATGTGATCAACGTAAAGCCAAGAGAAACGATGCGATCCTGGTAAGAGTGGTTGTCATAACTTATTTCCATCCATTGCTCTGCTCGTCCACTTACAACGATTATACCATCTTTCCTTTGATACGGGTTGAGTCTTCTGAAATCTCCTTTGTCTATCTGTTCCTTGAGTGGCAACTGCACCTCTTTTATCCACAAGTTCTCAGCCATCTTTAATAGTGCTACAGTTGGCGTTTTTGCAGCATTCTTCAGCGAAGGACATTCCGATGTATCATATAAAGCAAGAACTCGAGCTGTAACACGGATGAGCTTGTTGTATGATGAAAAGCGCTCAATTTTAATTCTTTTAGTAAGAGTGTCATCCTCGTCTAGTTTTACAAGGTTTATGGATTTGGCTTCTTCTGGTAATACATTTACATTGCATTGAGTTTTAACAGGCCATTCTGTTTCCGGACATTGCAAGAATTCTGGTCCTTTTTGCCAACAGCTGCTATTATCAAGCTCAAGAGGGTGTTTCACTCTGGTCGTCCAATCAGCAATGTTTTCTTTGCTTTCAATCCATTTCCAATCTTCAGGCGTTGTAGCAGATTGGATCTCTCCTATTCTCACAGCAGCAAACGTGTTGAATCCGTAAGATTCTTTCTGAATCATTGCTGTTACTATGGATGAATCAACAGTAAAAACCTCCTTTTCAAACTGTAGTCTCATTTCCTCTCTGATGAAATTGCGCAATCTTGTAGACATAATAGCTGCATTCAGTTCTAATCTTACAATGGAAATTGTTTTTAATGGTGCTACTTTGCCTTTAGCAGCAATTAACTTGCTCTCATACTTCCCATTTGGTAATTCCCATCTGGCATAGGCGCAGGTGCCGAATGCCTGCTCAGAAGCATCGCTGAACATGATCAAAGTTGGCTTTCCATTTTGAGGCATGATGCATCTGTCAAAACCAATTTTTTCCATCTCAAATAATTCTCTAAAAAAGTTTATCCATTCTGTCTTTACTGAGGCAGGTATGTCATCATCCCATTGCATTGATTTCATTTCACCAGACCACAGTTGCCTCATTAGCACCTTGGGTTTCAGTATGAAGGGAGTGGCTAAACCAAGAGGATCATAAATTCCATTTACTTGAGATAAAATCATACGCTTTGATATAATGTTAGGCAGATGGCTTGGTATTTGATCGCAACTGAGACTTGGACCTGTGTGGATTTTTCTTTTTCGTGGTGAGAAGTTCAATTTAACAGTGAACACAAATTGGTCTGTTTCTTGACACCAGTGCATACCAAGGACCTTCTGTACATCCGCTGAGGACTTGATCTCAGGAGTTCCATTTAGCATGTGATATCCTCTCACATCCTTTTTGTTTGTTATCTGAGAACTGGATTTGTTTCTATCTAAAATTGTCCAATGTTTGACAGCAAATCCTCCTAGCTTCAGAATTCTATCTGCATCTTTCGATATCTGTACTGCTTCAATTGTTTTTACACTATCAATTATATCGTCCATGTAGGAGTTGTTGATGATCATGTCTGCTGCCTTTTCATGTTGATACCTTTTCATCTCAGCAGTTTTTCGTAGGGCAACGGTAGCAATATTTCCGGCAGGACGATCACCGAATGAAACAGAAGTAATAACGAATGTGTCTGGATCTTTCTCTGGAGTCTCTCTCCACAAAAATCGATGGGTGTGTTGGTCTATCTCCTCAATTTTAACAGCATGATACATTTTCTTGATGTCTGCGGTTATTGCCACTTTATTCTCCCTGAATCTAATCAAGATCCCTAGTAAATTGTTCAGTAAATCTGGTCCTTTGGCCCAGTATTCATTTAAAACATGACCTTTGAAGTTGGCTGAAGAATTGAATACGATGCGGCAAGGTGTTGACATTGAATCAGGTTTTAAGACTTCGTGGTGGCTGAGGTAGAAAACTGGTCCCTTATACCCTTGTAACTCCATATTTGATAATTTTCTAGCAACTCCTCTCTCAATCATATCTTGTATTTGTGAGTTATAGGTTTCTAAATGGCTAGGATTCATTGACAATCGTCGTTCGGTGAATTTCAGCATTGCTAGTGCTGCGATCTTGTTGTCGGGAAGATCATAGGGGTTCTTTATCCATGGGTATCGAGCTTCCCAATGATCAATGACATGCGTCAATCCTTCTTCTATCATATGGAGTTCTCTTTCTTCCTTCAGAGTGTACTGCTTCCCACCAATTGGACACCTTCCACAGCGACAACTTCCACATTTTGGAGTGCATTGAACACCCAAAGCTTCTAATTCAAAGAAGTCATTCAAGCTGATCTTGTCTACATGAAGAATCTGCACATGCTGAACTATTTTCTTTGTGTTTTCTTCCAACAATCGGTGGCTTCCTCCTATGCATCTTCCAAATCTGTTTGATAGAAGCAGGAGATGCCCATAAGATTGTTCTCTGATTGGGTGGAATCCTGCATACTCAAATCCAATCAGTATGTCTATCTCCCCAACAGGACGTTCGAGTTCTTCATGCTCCAAACCTGTGAATAGGTTTTTGAAGTTTATCAAATCCTTTCTGCTCACTTCAGTCGAAATTTTATCAATTCCATAAACTTGAAAATAAACCACTTTCCTGCTCTTATCTGTTAAAGGTAAATGATAAGAAGATGATCGTATTTCTTGCTTTTCGCCCCCAATTTTGATGACTCCTAATTTTACCGGTTTCCCAATCAAACCTAAAACTTTCGCTTTAGTAAATGTTATGAGGCTTATAGTTGCTCCTCCATCCCAAACAACATTCAAACTGGTTGATGGATTGGTTTCTGATTTGATCTTCATTAACTGAAGGAGACAGCTGTTAGATATTGTATCTCCAGTGTAAAATGTTATTCCTTCAACGTGCGCTTGATGTAGTGACTCGTGATGGTACTTTTCACAAGCTTCATCTGCAGAGCACTTTTCTCTATGAAAACAATCAACAGATCTGTGGCCTACTCTTAAGCATGTCTAACAGGCTCTTTTTGATTTGATGAGTTCAATCCTTTCCCTGGGTGATTTTTCCAAGTAAACTCTGCAATTAGGTGTTGTGTGGTTGGCTGAAGCATGCACTAAACATTTTGAACTTTTTGTTGTTTCTGAAGCAGTTTCCTCTTCTTTCTTTGCATTCATGTGATGCACAGGAGCAGTAATATCTAATGATCCAATTCGAATTTCGGCAGATTCGCATTCAATAATGCGTTTTTGTTCAAGCAGGAATTTTAAAAATGTTGGGAATCTACTGGCTTCATCAACTTTGTTGTCTTCATTGTTGACTTTCCTCGACCAATCTCTCCTGATGTTCTTAGGGAGCTTTTCTTCCAAAATGCTTAATACAGTAGTGTTAGACATTTAATGCTCTACATGCACCCTTTGCAAGTTGCGATATCCTCTTTCAATAGTGTCAACAAATTCTATGAAGATCTTTTCTTCACCTTCCTTGATCCTTTTAAATTTTCTGATGTCGTACATGATTGTCTCAGTTAATTTTTCTGTCCTACCATACTTATCATCTAGTCTTTTCCACTTTTCATCAATGTCATCATCTACATTCCTGACTACTTCATGCGGTCGTTCTGAAAGACAAGACTTCAGTGCATATGCTGTTGCTTCGGAGTTTCTCGTCTGAGGTGCAACTTGTTTATTAAAGTCAGATTTAAATCTTGGATAGTCTCGAATATTACCCTTGAATGTGGGCATTTTCATGTTCTCTAATTTTATTCCAGATTCGTTATGAGATCTGAAAGATGGCGATATGACTGGTTGTTTGTCGTACTGTTGAAAGAATAAGCCGGCACGTTGACTTAGAGAGAGACATCGCTTTCTTAGAATTTCCAACCACTCGATTTCTTGTTGAACTCTTTCAGCGCTAATTATCATCAAGTAATCATTCTGACTGGCTTTGCACTGATCAAACTGCTCCTTAAGTTCCTCGTAGGCTTCCTTTACGATTTCAACACAAGGATTTTCCTTTTCTGATTCGATATCGATCAAGCTTATTAGATTCTCTGAATGACTTTGAAATGCTGCTGCTCTCACTTCTCGAAGGCGATCAGCCTTAAGAATATTCGCAGTATTCTTCTCCAATTCTCTTGCTTGATTCTGTACATCTGCCTGTCTCTTCAGATCTTGATCTCTCTTATTTGAGCTTTCCCGTTTATCTTTTTGATATCGGATTTTCAATCTCTCCAGAGTCATGAAATTTTGTTGGTGTTCTTCTAACCAAGATTCTTCAGCTCTCATGAGCTCCTCATTTGTCTGATCCACCTGATCAATGTAATCATCATGCTTCTCCTGCACAGTATGCCATAATTCTTTACATTCTTCGAAACGCCAGCTGATCAGCTCCATTTCGTCACCAGCTGTGATTGCAGATTTAACCTCCTTTGACTTTCGTGTAAATGCTCTTGCACTTCGAGCGCGACCTTGTATTGCAGTTTCCATTTGTTGAGAATGTTGCAATGTCCAATTTAATTACGAGTTTCTTTTTTGATCATCACACGATTATCGAAATGTTTCACTTGGTTAAAGCACGAAACGTCTCGTAAACATCAACTATATGTTTCGATACTAAAGAAGTATACAAACACAACATAAATCAACTTAAACAAACTCAAGAATAATCCAGTGTCCAAAGTGTCCCTATTATAACTCACATCGTTAGGTGTAGCGTCCGTAACCAAGTGATAATTGTTCATCATTTTTTTTTTATCTAATATACTTATCTAAAGGTAAATTTTCATTTCAATGAAACACTCATGTTCTGCGATAATGGAACCGGGATCAGGGGATCAGAGAAACGCTACGTCATTATTAACTTTACAAATGATCGGTATTTTTTACTCTTCTCGTGTTTTATAATGCCGTGTGGATAGCAAACGTGATATAGTAACAGTTATAAAACTTCTTTCAGCGATATCAAAACAATTTTCGTAAGAATTCGAACAAACCTAGCTTTGTCCCACTAGATTTAGCAAACTAGATTGATCTGCCTGAAAAAGACATCAATGTAACATTTTTGACAAAACCATACCAGTTTCATCAATCCAAAACTGACAATTATTATTAGGAACTTCATGCTAGAAGTCTTCATAGATTTATTTTGCTACAATAATTGTGAGTTTTGGATTCGTCACTTTATCAGCTGAACAAGTGTTCATAGCTGTTAATGCCCCGCTTTGTAATTTTTGCCCCACTTTGTAATTTCTGCCCCACTTTGTAATTTTCAAGCTGCACCACTTTTTAATTCCTACCTGCCCCACTTTGTAATTTGTGATATTTTACCTGTTTTTTCCTTATGTCTATATGGGAGATGACCACTTTAGAGCATTCTATTTTCTTGCGCATACTCAGTGAGTAAGAAAAAAAACAAACTGACTCGCTAATTATCAATTATCTACTTTTATCGGCCCTTTTTACTTCGGCTCTTACAAGCGCAATTATTCAAAAGCTCTCAATAATACAGATCAACGCCGCGTCATGAAAGTTAACGCAGTTAGCGCCTATAAAAAGGGCAGATAATATAGATCTCCTCCATGTTCCACTTCCACAAAACGAAAAAAGAACAAAAAATCAAATGAGATCAAATGACTTTCAGAGAATCACTCTTTGATTAATTTCTTCAGGGAAATTTTGATAAAAGTATGGTCAGTAAAATGGACTTGGCTTAAGTCGGACTTTTTTGAGTTTCGAACGCCAAAAGTTCGAAAATTCGAAAGTTCAAAAGGAATGTTTTTAGATTGAAACTTCAATTTTTTAAAAACAATGGCGTCAAA
Source organism: Turritopsis dohrnii (assembly GCA_027922465.2). NCBI lineage: Eukaryota > Metazoa > Cnidaria > Hydrozoa > Anthoathecata > Oceaniidae > Turritopsis > Turritopsis dohrnii. The sequence continues at coordinate 123,679 of BQMF02000520.1, forward strand.
GCAGAAGCTGCAAACTATAACCATAAAAGAAAAATATGAAATACTGAAAGAAATTGATGATGGAAAGAAATACAATAATTGTGTTCTATTTCCTTTGTCACTCTTTTGAATATTCCCGATAAGTCAGACTAAAATAAGCAGCGTCTGACTAAAGATGAAGTTCCGATAAGTCAGACTTCCGTTAAGTCAGACCGATTTTTTCGGACCCTCGAGAGTCCAACTTAACGGGATTGTACTCTACTCTGAGGTTACAATCAAAACGACAAACAAGACTTGTTGTTATGCATTCCTGTATATCCTTCTAGTAAGACTTCATCGTCATTTGTCATTTGGGTCTCAGTTAAAAGCATTATATCGCTTCTCATAAAATTTACATATGCCTTTATGGCATCTAGATGTTTTAGTGACCTTACATTACATATCATCAACGAAAATGAATCACCATCAGTGCTATCAGGTTCCCTTCCAAGGTCTTGATTCTACCTTAAATACTCGTATTCGCTACTAGTTCGTGGGTCAGCTGATATTGCTGATTTTTTAAATTCCCCAGTTAAAAATACCCCTTCTGAGGAAGTAACTCGACTGAGAGCACCTTAAATTTGTCCATGATTTCTCTCGGTATATGTATCGTGATTCTTAATTTTAATTGCATATGCACATGTATCGATCGATTTTGAAGCAGGATTTGTCTCTTGTTTTAATTTGATTCTCTGACAAAAAAAATCAGCAAAAAAATGTTGTAACTTGTTGTAAAATGTTGTAAAAAATGTTGTTAGTTACTTCGGTCACTTTTTTCCGGCTATTTACCGATAAGGTAGTCCCGTAAAAAAATGACATCTTCTTTTCTGATTCACAATATTATTTAGTACTGGAGTAATTTTTTTTTCCATTTAGAAAGGTTCTTGATCATATTTGACTTAATTTTTGTTTAGTTTCGTCGACGTCACATTAGAAAAATATGATAAATATGAGAGAAGATATGGAAACTATAAATTTCAACTTCTATATCAATGTATATAATGTTCTTAGACAAAATAAATTGGATCGTCCTAACGATTATTGATAACTATCTCTTTGGAACTTGATTCCTTCCTTCCAGTGATGCTAATCGGAGAGGGACAATTCTAGAAAAATCTAGAAAATCGTCATGTCAGCTATCAAGGCGATTATGTCAAGTTATTACACTGCCGACACCCTCAATAAGTTGCTGACGCCCTCAATAAGTTGGAGAAAGATAAAGCTATTCATATAAACATTAAAAGTTCAGAAGTAAAAAGGTGGACATTTTTTTAACATTTTTTATACATCATGCAAATATTTTTGAACGACAATCTTTCGCTTCTCTTACATAATGTTCGTTTTCCCTCCAAAGTTCCCGCTCGGCAGCTTATCAATTTTCGTGTAAATATTATTCTTTCTAGTAAGCGCCCGGGCGCTAATTAGAGCAAATACGGGCAATTAACGGCATACTGAAGAAGTGGTCACACAGAAGTGAATTTTGTGGAATCTTGAAACTTGTTATTTTTCTCATTTTTTTTCTCTGTGTGGAATTCATTTTTGTGTGGGACAACTTTTCAATGGAAAATAATTCCATCCGGCATATTTGTTAAAAAATCTCTGCGAAGGAGTGCATTTCTAAATAAATATGCACACAATTTCAATAAAAATTCTCTCCGTCACAGTAACTTTTTGAGGATTTTGCCGACTGGGATACTTTGTATTAAATATTTAAGCAAATTAGTCCTAGTCTTTTGACTTCCATACGTAATGGTTGGAAAGGAAAACTAACATGCTTGTTTTAAACAAAATTGAAGGAAGATTCCGACTGTCAAGTAATAAACAATGTAATATTCATAAAGATTGCACATCATCAATATACATTTGTGTAGTTTTTATCTACTACCTTACACATGATTGTATGCTTTTTCTTATTTTTACCTATTAATACTACATATGCTTTTTTTATTTCCCGCCCAGTTGAAATTGTGCGCATATTTATTTAGAAATGCACTCCTTCGCAGAGATTTTTTAACAAATGTGCCGGCTGGGCGAGCTTTAATTTTCTTGCTATCTAGCTTCCGAAAAGTAGTGCATTTCTGCAGAATTATCCACACATAAAAATGCTCTTCGTCGCAGTGACTTTTGTCGCGATTACTTTTTAAATGAACTTCAATGTTAAATGTCGGAATTTTTTGGATGCCTAACGTCAGTGAAAAAAAAAATCAAATCCTCTTGACTACAAACAAATGTTTACACGTTGATTGGGTGGTTAGTAATGAATGGTTACCATTTTTAATATGTATTTGTTTTAATTACCATGCTGCGATACGAATTCAAATCATAAAAATGGAAACGATAACAAAACTTGTGGCAAAGGTGTTTTTACAAAGATTTATTGTTCGTTTTACTGGAAATTCAATATAAGAACAAAATGAGGCTGAAATCTGAAGCTGCGTCTTTAAGGTTCAGAATAAAATAAGAACAAATCACGTTGAAAAGGCTCATAAAAGAACAGACACCTTCCAGGTCAGCTAGTGGTTCTAATAAAAAAAAGCATGTAGTGTCTTGTTTTCAACAAAATGTGTAAGCCCTTGTGTGTTTGAAGAAGAAAGAACATGGTTTGTATAATTTTAAGGTGTGTTTGTGTGGTTGCTTTTGTTAAATTTTTTGCTTGCTGCTCTTGAATGAATGAACTACTGTCCTCCCAATATCTCATGTGTTGCATGTGATAGATATGTTACGGGGAATATGATAAATTGGGAATTATGCATATTACCCGGTTATTATGCATAATAACCCCCTAATCCTAACCCTAACCCTATTGGGAACTGGTTAATATGCACAATCTCCGAATTTATCACCATCCGCGTAACAGATATACATACAGAGCTTTAGACTGGCATGAGTTTTATGCAAACACTAATAACGACTAGTCGGTCTGTATAAAATTTATGCCAGTTTCAAAAAGACAAAGGTATGTGTTCAGAATTTGTTATACATCTTTAAGTCGGCAATTGTTGATCATGAAATTGGTACTGCACAAAATCAGGGTATTGCTTATATCTATTATAAAGTGCGAAAAAAATAAATTTTGAAATAGAGTGTTTTAGCCCGAAGGTTTCCCTTTATTACTGTTTGCTGTAAAAGTGCAAAATTTAAATGAATGACAGTTTTTCTGATTTTAGTAGAGGTTGAATAAATATCCCAGTGGGCAAAATTGTCAAAAGTCACTGCGATGAAGAGCATTTTTATTGAAATGTTGTGTATATTTCTATGAAAAGGCACTCCTTCGCAATGATTTTTCAACAGATTTGCACGCTGGGTAGCTACTTCAAGAAGGGTGTATAGAATGGGTGTATAGCTCACTTGGTAAGACGGTGGGCTTGTAATACAAGGGTGATAGTTGATAGTGGTTCAAATCTCGGCACTGTAAAAGAATGCTAATGTGATATGAACACTTATAGAATGTTAATGTATGCAGCAGAAGGCCGTATAAAATTGTGAATGTAATGAACGAGTGCCAAAAATTACTTAAGACCAAAATCACCTACCAGTCTAGTATGTGCAAGTTCTCTGCCTTAAAATCTGAGGTATACATTCCTGGTGGAGGCCCACATCAGTGTGTTCACTGCAAAATTCTAGCCTCGGTAAAATAAATTCAAAAAAAAAAAAAAAAAAAAAAAAAAAAAAGGGATTTTATTGTTATTAATGCAATAATACCATAATTATCTGAAAGAGCGCCGGGGCGTTCATTTAATTTTCTACCTTTCAGAAGGGACGCTCATTTGAGGGGGCGCTCATCCATGTTTTGTCATCCCTCACAAAACCCTGTAACAATTTTGCGGTAGCGTACGTAACACAGTTTCAAAAGAGCCCTTGATAGTAAAAAGCAAAACTAATGAATGCAAAAAAAATAATAGGCAAAACAGTTGTGATTGAGGTGGAAATTACGAAGGAGGTAGCAAAATTTACTTTCCAGTGTTGGTACTAAACTTACATCTCATCTTTTCGTTATTCTAATAAAAAGTAAATCTACGGTAACATCCGTTACGCGTCATTTCGTACAATTAAGGAAAGGCTAAGTGAAGATTCTTCTTGGAGACAATCTTGTCAGTGACAGAGAGGGTTAGCGATCGATAGTGGTAAATTCTTCTGGAAGTTCACCAGTGTTTGGCCTTGTTTGAGGCAAAATGTAACATACATAATAGCATTGCGTTATACAATTTCGGATGTTCTGATTGAGAAAATTCTTTCGAACGCTTTTGTTGATAGATATAGTCATTTTGGCTTCACTGTTTTCAAAGAAATCGTGAATATATCAAAGTCATTTATTTATTTCGTATTTTGCATTTCCGAATATCCGAAATGTCGCACTTTTTTGAAAACGGCTCTCCCACTTTGGAGCAATTAATAAGCAGTAACGTATGTTCCCATCGTTTTTGGGACAAAATGTAAATTGGCATAGCTTTTTCGCTTTGGGCAAAAGCATTATGTGAGTTCCACAACAATAACTCTGATAATTCACTTTGGACATAGTAGAATACCGCTCCCTTACCCCCAAAAGATGTCCAAGGGCTCTACGCACCGTCAAAATTCGACTCTTCCGCTCCGGACACCCTATTTTCGCCCAATCAGTGATACATAGTCCTGAATACTGGGGCTAAAATTCTTAAAAAGCGAAAAATCTTTTTTGGGGTTCAGTTCTTATATATTTCTCCTTCGTTTAAGCCAAAAATAGTGCAGAAAAAATTCTGCAATAGAGACCTGGGGCCAGCGAAACACGCCGGACACGAGAAGTCGCATTTTTTTAAAAAAATGGCTCTTCTACGAAACTAACTTTTCCAAAGGTGACGTCACAGCAAAGGTGTTCTTTTTTTAAAAGGACTTCTTTAGACATTGTTTACACGACCTATAAACATCTTTAAGTAAAGTTAATGTGTTTATACAAATTCAACATCGGAGAATTCAAATCTTGTCAAAAGTAAAACATGAATTTTTTATGGGACTATACTGCTTTAAGGAAGAATTTTTCATAATATACTGAAATATTCCCTCATTATCGAAAAGAATGCCGTGTAGAATCATTTTGAAGTTTTTAAAATGGCGCTAAGGTGAGTAATTAAGGGGCGTTCTGTGATTAGTTTCATCAACAAGTAACATCGTGACTTGCGCCCGTGACAGTCATACCTTATCAGTAAAAAGTCCGTCGGTAAAAAAATTTGTCGGCAAAAAATTCCTCAGCAAAAAGTTTCGTGGGTAGCAATATTCGTCACCAAGACAAAAATTCGTCACTTTTTACCGACGGATGTTTTAACAATAGTTAACAAATATTTTTAAAGCTTATGTTGCAATGGCTTCTAAGTTCCATTGTATATATGAAAGTGGTTACAACCTTTGTCGTATTCTTTCACCAGCTTTCTCCATGAATCATTGATTTTGTGAGGAGGGAGGGACATTTTTCCTTCTTTATAATTGTCCAACCCTTCTAGTTTGTTCTAAGCCATCTGGTGGAAGATATCTGTTTTTTTATCTCAGGAAAACTTTGTGCTTTTATTTAATTTGATTTTTTGCACGCAACAAAAATATAATACACTCAATTTGGTTTGAAAAGCTGTCAGTTGTGTTTTAAAAACCTTTCAGATGTTTCAGAAGAAGAAATATACATGCCTAACAAGCAAGTGGATTTTGTTTATATTTATTTATATTGTTGAAGTAATTCCTGCGTCTAAAATGATATTCACAACTACGATAGAACTCAAAAGGGTTGGTTTTTTCAGTATTTCATAATACACTTTGTAGTTTTAGATATGTTTCATTTTTAACTTTACTTATTTAGATTTACATTTATGCAGTGCATACTTATCGTATAATAATAATAAGATAATAGTTTAACATTTCTCAGATACCATCAGTATTATAAATTTACTATGGAGTAAAGGCTGCCGCTATGAGGTGATTGATAGAAGAATGAAGTTCTGGTATTTACTATTTCAGAAGTTATGCTACAAAATACTATCTCATTACATCATAATTATGCAGTGTATAATTTGACGATTTTTAAATTGAAATACCTTTCCAAGGAAACAGAATTTTAAAAAAACTATAAAAAACAATTCTTCCTAAACAACTCTGTGAGTTCCTATCATATGTCCGAATAGCATTTTGGACACAAGAATCCTTTTAATATTTCTTGTGAGAACAGTTTTGAATTAACAACACACAATGATATCAAAGGCAAACAAAATACCTCTTGTACAGAAAATGTCCACTTGTATAAACACGTTCTTTATCATTAAGCTCAAATGTTTACCAACAGTAATGTCTCCGCAGTTCTGTTAACGAGGTTCCTGCGAAGGGTTTTCTACAACGCTAAAGGAATCCATTTGAGTATAGAAGGAAGATGTAGAATCGCTTCAATCAGTCAGATAAACAACGTCCTTGATATATATCAATCTTTTTAGGTGACTCGATCCCGTTAGGTGAAAGTCGCTGGTATTACTGCCTTCGTTACAAGCAGTTGGTAGCCCACCAGTTGCTACAACAAAAGTTTGATCACAAAGCATTATGCTTCCCTTCCTTGCTTTTCCTTATGCTCGTGTCTTGTGGCGCATGTTGTTACATGTTTCTACGGAGATTCAATTGCCTTGTTCACAACAGGGATATGTTTTCACAAACAGATTCTTGAGATTGCTTGAAATTGATTTGTAGATGATATTTAGCTACCTGTAGTAATACTGTCAAAGGTTTTCCCATCTCGTTCCCAGCAAAGGACATTGAGACTAAAACGGACTTCACAGTAAAGATCCTACATGCTAAGCGTAGTATTTTCCAAGAATAAGTTGAGCTGAGCCTGAGAAGTTCAATTTCTATCACCGATTTTTATAAACAATACTCTTCTAGCTTTTTTTGTCCGAATGCAGGTTCTGGCAATGGAAAATATATGAAAAGGAAAGTGAGAAATGAGCCTACAAACTGAAGAAACCAGTAAAATAAAATTCTTTTTAAGCGGTAGAAATATTTGTTTTAAGCACTATGCACCAATAATAGTTTTTTTTTAATGTATTCTGCTTATCCAAGTTAAATAACTTTTAATCTGACATAATCAGACAAGTACAGGGCAACTAGTAAAATAAAAAAAATTGTAGTTAAGAATAATTAATGATTAATATTTGGAAAATTGGAAGTAGAAGGAGTAGTTCCGCATTGTACAAATCGTTCGAATATTTGGTTGAGAAGTGAAGAAAAGGGGTTGTCGACTTTTCAATTGCTGAGGAAAAAATATCTATTTGAGTGTTGTCACTCTTGTCTTATAGTCAATGTTGAAAAGGTAGTGAATACTAAAATGTAACAGTTGAAACTGCGGACAGGGACCTTTATACCCCAATAAATATCTGTTTGATTGTAGATTATGTCAATGGCAACTTGAGTGCAATGACTGATATTTTTGATATTATGTTTTTCGTCTAGACAACGAGTTCAATAATTATGTAGCAGGCAATAGACTTGAAAGATAATTGAAAAGAATGAAAAGTGGGAGACAGGGGACTTCAACAACATTGATGGAAATAAAGTGGGTCCATGATGACTTTGACAAATCATCGACCCACGAGTTAGCCAAATAAATCATTATAACCAAGAACTCAAAATAGTTTTCGATCTCAGGATGAGTAGAAATTACTATTGCTCTTGTTTCTGCTAACATGATGAATATCATCCCTCACAACTTCTTCTTTTTGTTCTCGTGAGTAATCGAACTGTGGACGCTGATATACGATATTAACGTGTCTGCTCGTGTAATTACTTACACGACTCGTATCATGCCGATCAGTTAACTAAAGGTTTACAGCAAGTAATACAAACGAGCTTTAGTTACATTATAGATGCATTGTGAAAGATTTTATTGCAATAATTCGCTCTCTGGTCTCCTTGATAAGCTTGATAATGTGCATTGAAAACTGTTTGTTCTCCTTTTAAGGAAAATCAAAATGACCATCGCTAAAAGTCATTGTTTGAGGTTCTATTTGGCCATCATTACTTACATTAAAATTTAAATGTAACTGATAATGGCGTAAGCCGAAAAGCTTTTTACAATTTTTAAAAAACTTTTGTTTTACTGACTAAAAAGGAATCGGTCGGCTAACATATGTTATAATTATATTATTATATATATTATATATATATGTTATAATTATAGAAATATTATTCTTTGTTCTGTAGAATATTATAAATAGAATATTGAATTGAATTGGTGCAAGAAGAATAAAATGCTAATTAAAGTTTTTTGCCTCTCCTGGGTTATCACTGCTATGATGCATATTTCTGGTAAGTTGTTTTTGCTTCATTACAACTGTTTACTATTTCTTTCTGTTATTATTGTTGTTGTTGTTGTTGTTGATTGCACTTCTTCTGTTTACCCACATACTGATCTATGTTTATCCCGACTGGCCCCTCAATTTAGATAGTATATAATATCAATAATGGTTCTGTCAAAGAGGTTATAGAGCTTTTAGGGTCTCGACTTGAACTACAAAAAATGCAGGTGAACTGGACATAAATTCCCGCTCTTGGATTGAGTGCTAAGATGAGTGGAGCGACTCATACAGTTATATCCTCGTTGTGAAACTGAACATCAATGACATTTGATGTGCTTGCAAAGAGGAACGACACTTCGGGAAATAACGTTTCGTGAAAGTCTCTTGATAAGGTTAAGTGCATAATAATTAATGAGTAACCTATCATTGGAATTACCCGGCGTTCAGCCTTGAATTCTTGCCTTGAAGAGGAATGTTGGTCAGACCTTTTTTTTTATTAATCATTTTTCCACTTTGTTCAACTTTTTTTGTCTTACGAGGAGTGTCATGTGATGCGACCCAAAATTTCAAATCTTACGCCTCAGATTGAGGATTGCAGTACAGGTCAAAAATTCCATAAATTATTTTCCGACCCATTCGTTGCCGTCACAAAATTCGCGTTCCTTAAATTCTCTATAATTAAAGTTCAAAACGAGGCGATGATTTTATAATGTAATTTATGCAATTATCGGTGTAAATGCAAAAAACGTGAGGATTTTGTTTTGCTTGGGGACGAAGTGTGAAAATACTGAAATACAACTTCTTCAATTTATTGCATTGAAGAGGTAGGACGAGATAGGGTGTAAAAATCTATCCAATTGTATACCTCTGAGGATGACATTCCGTCCCAAGCCGTTTGTTTGGTTCATTTCCACTGGGATGAAGTGTGACAAGTTATTTTTGTATTGAATACTATTTGAATAGACATTCAAAACAGTCCTTACAATTTCGAGAATCATAGCATTTTATAAACTCTACATGATTGTTGAAAAGGTCAAATATTTTTTGCAAATAATTCAATATCAGGTTAAGATAGTATTTCCAAGCGACAACAAAAGTGAGACTATACTCAAAAAGCCTCCGCAGTATGTTAATGAAATGTACCAAACTCTTGTACTGTACGGTTATTCTCAGTCTCGTATCTAGGGCGTTTCACCTTTTCAATAGTGAGGAATATCATAGAAATACGTATTATACGTATTCGTATTTCTATGGGAATATCCAGAATATCGAAAAGACAAAACGCTGTATTATTATTTCTGTATATTTTCCATACACCATTCAAAACTCTCTTTCATTTTTAATGATAGGTTTAATCACAAGAAGGGAAAAGAGATTTTATCTCCCTGGAACATCCGTCACGCTGTGCTGTAAAAATTCGACGGACACTTGGAGCGAAAAAGATAGTTGGCGTTTCAACAGGACATTAGTAACGTCATCTGTCTCTTCTGAAGGGAAACCTACTGTAGCTTTTGTTCTCCCGAGTGGATGCCTGCACATAGATTCTTTGGATTTCAGTACTCATCCACGCTACAGATGCAAAACGAACCAATACAAGTGGGTGTTTCATCTGATACCGGTACGATGCTATAGTATGCATACACAATGAGTTGTGCGTCGTCAAAAGGAGTTGAGTAGGCAAAATAAGTTTGCATAACAAAACTCGATCATTACTACTCTGCAGTCAAGCATTTTTTATTTCAGTCTGAATTAAATTAGCAAAACATCGTTTTTAATGCCTTTCAATCTTGAAGCTTCGGTCTTTCAAAAATAACAAACAGACTTTCAGCCATAAAGATAGCATGATTACATTTTGTTAGACAAACACATTGCAAACATTAAAAGTTGTATTAAAACATAAAGAGTATTCGATGTGAGGAGTTGGTTCATTGGACAATTTGAGTTCATTAATATTTTCGCTGAAAAGTCTTACAGTTTGAAAAATTGCAGTGTTTTAACGATTTTAATTTGTTAGTTTTCTTGTTGTATTCATCGTTCAAACGTTTCCAATAAATGCTGTAGAAATGCGTTGTCCAACAGCGCTGGCATATATATTCCTTAGATCAGTAACCTGTCCATTCTTCTTTTTCCGTTTTCAGTTTTATTGCTAATTTGCTTTTTTAGAGGGAAGAAAAATTTTTCAATTCTCCACATATTGTGGGTTCTCCTGTCGTCAAAACTGGAGATAACATCACCATCAAAGGTTGTCAATTACCTTACGTACATAGCTGGAATACGAATATGTTTTATTGGTTGAAAGACGGATTTCGAGTCATATCTACTTTGGTGACCAGATCAAATAACATGACTAGGTTCAGTGATTTGCATATCAATCAAGCCAACCAATCACATCAAGGCTTTTATCAGTGCGTCATGAATGTAACTAATAAGAATGGAGATTATGTAGAAATCAAATCGGAAAAAGTGAATGTTCAACTCACCGGTCAGTAAAATCACCTTTCGTTTTGTTTGCCATTTGTTTATGCTATTTTTATCAGCCAATAGAAAGCCTCGAGAATGGAAATTACTTGGATGTGTAGCTTTAGACTCGCTTTTGCATCTAATGCATATAAAGCAATACCAATACAATGTATTTTGAAGTAACAGAAGTAAAACGAGAACAAGACACCGATTTCGTCCCCAAGATATTTTGCTCTGGGACATAAATGTCATATATGTTGCCTGGGGACGAGTTTGAGTGCTTATCCAACATGAAAGTAAAATTAAACTCACCGCTCTTGATGATGCAGGGCTTGTTACAAAACTGGTTGAAAGAGGGCACCCGCCAAGGATAAATTTTGGAGCTTTTATTTGGTGCGAAACTGTTATAATCTAAGATGGTTGATAATCTAAGCTTCGAGAAACATTTCAGTATATTTTCATAGTGAATTCATAATCAAAATCTATAGTGAACTGAAAATGGATTTTAATACATATAATGCTATGCATACAATACCACCCATTTCTACATAAAGAAAAGGTACTTTTTTCGGGATCTTTGTGTATTCTTGCAAGCAAACACACAAAATCAATTAATTGCTCGTTCTCTATGAATTTTACACTCGAAAACTCACAAAAAATCCTATTTAAATGTTGTAGATGTTTCGCATATACGAGTTATGTTAACTATAATGTTGGATGAATCGAACATTTCGCGGACCCAACTTCAAAGACAATTAACGAAACTAGTAAGAAAGTTATGCATTTTGTTTGGGTCTTGATTTTATTCGAGTTCAATGCGAAAGAATGTACATGAAAAATGGTGGAATATATCAAAAATAGAACATTAATCTGATCCCAATCGATTTCATTTTGAATGTACAGGGGGGTTATTTTATTTTTATACGTTCTTATGCTTAGATGATGGTCGCTATTTTGAATTCAACAACGGCTGGTCAACCCATTGTTCAAGTTACACGGCTCAGGTACCATTTTTGAAATAATCTACATGCAAACTATGATAAAAGCGTTTGTTGATTTGTTTTAGGCATGAAAAGAATCGCGATTTTTAGATGTGATGGATAAACTGACGAATTCCATATGCGTGTGAAACTTTTTCAGCTTTTTATCGTGAAAGTGGTCACGTATCCATATAATTATTTATCTACCTATTTGTTGATTATAAATGTTAACACTGGAAAAGCATTATCAAATGACTTTCCTAAAAACTTGTCTGCTGGGTTACTCTTTTAGACATTAATCTGAAACTTAAATTGATTTGTATTGATTTGTATATCAAATCGGCGCCGCAATGATTTCAGATGTCATTCTAGCGCCACTTATTTCAACAACCACACATTGACCTGGTTCCGACTTCAACAAAATAATGAACATTACTTCCGACTTAAATAGACATCACTTTGCCGTCGTTGTGTCGCCTCGACTTTAATATGTTCTTTTCTTCTCAGACCTTCTTCAAATGGCGTAATAGTGGCGGAGATTCACGTCATGTACGTGTTGGTGACGGAGCGTCAACGGATTACATATTGCCAAACTTTCAGAAATTTGTCGGTGTACTCTGATGCTGCGTTCAATATCACCTTAGTGACTGTCACAAGTTTAGGTAGGTGATTATTTTACAGAAAGTTTGGTATTTTTTACCTTATCGTCACGAAGCAAAAAATTTCGTCACTTTTCACAGACGAAAATTTTGCAAAATTACGAAATTTTCCCCGACGAAAAATTTTCCCCGACGTAAATTTTTCCCGACGAAATTATCCCCGATAAGATATCCAATGAAAGATCACGCGACACAAGTTATAACATTCATATTTTACTCATTTTTTATTCAAAATTCGAATCAAAGTCCAACAAAGTTTTTCGAGGAATCGCCTCTCATTCCAAATGTGGCGTCTATAAGAGGGTGGTGTTTTCTAGATAGGGGTTTGATAGAAGAGATTTGCAAGATTTTCACTTTGTGAGAAGCATGTTGAAATTGACCTCATTTACTTTCTGGTCACACTGACCATGAACTGGTCGGCTGTTGACAGTATTACATTGCCAACACAACCAAGTATAATCTGAGTAAAGCATGACCATTACAGCATTGTTTAGCTTCACACTGCGACTGCACGATGTTTGATTTGAAAGTGTTATCTCCATCATAGACTGCTGCGATGAACATCACCTTGAATCACAAGGAAAAGGCCGATATTGGTACAACATAAGCTTAGCAACACCCGTCAAACACGTAAAAAGTAATTGCAAATATTCGAAACAAGGAAAGGAAAGCATTATATATCGTCAATGTAAACCAGATTTAGAATTTGGTCCAAGCTGGACAACGGCAAATCACTCGAATTGCCTTCTTACTTTGAAAAGTCTGAAAAAGGTGAAAAATCTCCTACATTTCATTATATATTGCTGCAAGAAACAAACAGATGGACAAACATAAGAATTTCATATAGAAGAGTTCTTACTATTGTATTAGAGCTACTTGTGTGTGTGACTTAGTGCGACTTGTGTGTGTGACTTAGTGCGACTTGTGTGTGTGACATAGTGCGACTTTGGTGTGTGACATAGTGCGACTTTGGTGTGTGACTTAGTGCGACTTTGGTGTGTGACTTAGTGCGTTCTTCCAACCAATTTCAGCGAGCTTTCATCTGAAAAACTATCTTTAAGTGTGTATCCCCTTTTGTCAAGTGCAATTTAAGAAACAATCTATGCTATTCAGGCTGCTGTGATGTTTTTAAAATGTCATTTGATGTGTGTTTAGGCTATCATTTGTCAGAAAAACGTTCAATCAAAGAATTGTACACCTGTCCACGATGTCGCCGACAATCTAGCAGCAATCGTCAAGACTGGTTCTGACGTTAGCAAGCTGTCGGATTTATCAGACATCACAAAGCTGCTTTTAAAAGTGACTAATGCTTTAACTGAATCTCCAGAACTCAATCTCGAGGTGGGATAGTATTTTATTTCCATCTTTTGTTTTCACAACCTCGTCCCAAGGACGATTTTACCTTTATAAATGTCTAGCCATGAGAGAACTATATCAAAGTATACAACATAACCGAAACTGAAATATCGACCCAGCTGTCGAACGCAAAGATAAAACACACACTACACTGACACTGCACTTCTTTTCTTCTTCTCCGTACTTTGACGACATGTAACTGTTTGACGGATGTCGTTAACGTCCATGGTCGCTTTAATGTTCTGACGAAATCAAAAAACAAACAACGACCATAAAATGAAAAGGTTAAAAAACAAAGCACCAAACAATATGTTCGTCTAAGAAATCGTTACCGTCAGACTTTGACAGTGTAAACCTTGTGAAATGTGTCTGGGCTAGTAAGGATAAGGTTCGGGGTTTGCCTCATTTATTCAAATACTTTCATAAGTCATTTCACCTTATTAATGCAATAGTAACGAGTTCTCAGACGAGCATACTCAAACCCAGTTGGTAAAATCATCATAAAGTCACTACGAGGAAGAGCATATTCATTGAAACTGTGTGTATGTTTCTATAGAAATATACTTCTTCGTAATGGTTTTGTAACAAATTTTCCCACTTGAAATGTCATGGAATTTTGAATTTTTTGTTTCGGTATTCATTGAAAAATCTGTCGTCAATTTTTTAAATAGGCTTTGAATCAAGTGGCGGGTGTAGTTAGCTCGATACTCGACGCTCGACTCGAACTCCTTTCCAGCGCACAAATACATCATAACACGTCCACGAAAATAGTCAAGGCGATGGAGAGTATAAGTGAATCTATTGGACGATACCTTGAAATGAATAATGAGAGGAAAACACATATCAACAAATCAAACATTGCCTTAACTGTCGTTAACACCGACATAACAAATATTTTGTTTCTCGTGTACTTTAACAGGAAGACAAATGAAATAGACATTCGAACGTTGAAGACAAATGAAATGGATATTCGAACGTTGAAGACAAATGAAATGGACATTCGAACGCTGAAAACAAATGAAATAGACATTCGAACGTTGAAAACAAATGAAATGGACATTCGAAAGTTAAATCGAATAAATGATTTTTCAAAGCAACCAATGGAGAGCCTGGTGGCCACAATAGAAATTCCCATCGAAGCATTCGCAAACCGGAGTGCTAGTATTTATTCCATGTTTTATAAAAGAGATAGTTTCTTTCTCACTGACGAAGAACTGCATTACAACATTGGGAATCGTTCCGTCACAGTTGATCGATCGTCCGTCAGTGGAGTTTTATCGACAAGTTTCGTCGGACAAATTGTGAAGAATTTAACCACAAGTATAGTAATCAACTTTAATACCTCTTATTTGGAACAAACAGATGGTTACAAGTCGTGCGCATTTTGGGATTTCACTTCAGGTATGATTTATTTATTTATTTACTTTAATAAGAACCAATTTGATAAGGAATGCGAACAAGGACGGACGTAGCGCCATCATCAATTTTCTATTTTTCAAGGGCGTCATGGTGGCAATTGGTCACAAGATGGTTGTATTCCTGTTGCTAACGAGAAACCGGGATACATCACGTGTCGGTGTAACCATCTCACGAACTTTGCTGTTCTATTGCATGTTACACAATCGGAATATCATCACCAGTTCGGACTGACCCTTATCACGTGGGTTGGGTGTGGCATGTCCATTATGGGATTAACTGTAACCATAGCAACAATTATGCTTTTTAAGTGAGTAAATTTTGATTAGTTTCTAAGCCGTCTTCCCGTTTTGAATTCTTTTTCCAGCTTGTGCAGTTTTCAGCCATCCATTAAGCTTCTTCTGGAATAGTCTCATGGTGGTTTTAGTACGTCGCTGGTTCAGTAACAACGTTCAATGCTCCGGACAAATATCCTGCATTCACGAGTCATGTTTACATTCAAATAAGTTCCAAGCTGCATTGTGTATAGGAATGTGAACGTATTATATCGAAAAGCAGGAATCTAGGATCTACGTAGATGTGTAGACTAAATATCGAACAAAAACAAAAACAGCTTAATTCTATATAGTATTTTGATTGTGATTTTTGATGCTTGTTTGCCACCAAATGAGAATACTAAAAACATGAAGGAATAAAGTCAAGAAATCCTGAGTTCCAGGTTGGTGTATGGAAATCTGATCACATCTTAAATTATTCTTATCAATGTTTATTTAGAAAAGTTCGTCGAAGATTATCGCAAAGGATCTTGCTCCATCTCTGTTCGTCCTTACTTATCCTGTTGATTGTTTTTCTGGCTGGCATACAGAGGAATTCATGCCGAATTTGTTGTCAAATCACATCCGTCACCATTCATTACTTCATGCTGGCGTCTTTCTTTTGGACAACGGTCGAAGGAATCAATATATACAAATATTTTGTGACGGTGTTTCGTACTGGCGACAGTCACAGTTTTTTGAAGAAAGCCTGTCTTTTCGCCTGGGGTAAGTAAATAAGTCAGCATCCAACTTCGTGCACAGGACCTCTGAATATTATTATAACATAGGAGGGAGTTGGTACTTAGGCATGATAAAAAAAAACAATGATGAAGTTTTGAAAATGAAGCAATCGAGAACTTTTAAGTGTCTTCTATTAGATGAAAAATTGATAGGCTCTGCGGCTGCTAAATTGAATATCCGCATCCTCTATTTCTCTTGTGTGTCCATTTCTTGTAGGTTGTCCGGCTGTAATTGTTCTTTTAAATGCTGTCATAGCAACTGGAAATCTGGGCAATAATGTTTTGTAAGTTCCCATTGGCTCGGATTCGGGCTCTATGTTCTGACAGAATATTAATATATGTGCATACATACATACATTTTTTTTATATATATATTTCTTTTCAGATGCGTAGTTCGTGGCAAATCCTTTTACTACGCCATTTTAACTCCTGTAATATTTTCGCTTATTGGAAACTTCATGATTCTGGTCATGGTTTTGTACAATCTCAAAAAACGATCATCGGTCAAAAAACGGGACCGGAAAGGTGCTAGCGTTTTGAAAGAAATTCGTATCGCTTTTTCGTTTGCAATTTTACTTGGTTTGACATGGTTGTTCGGCATACTCGCGGTCGGAAAAGCGACACTTGTTTTTCAATGGCTGTTTTGCTTAATGAGTTCATTTCAAGGATTTTTCATTTTTGTGTTTCATACGGTCAGAAACAAAGAAGCGGTCAATGAGTGGAGGAAATTATTTAGTCGTTATCATCATAAGCGGAGACGTTTACGGAGCACTGCCCGCCGGACAACTAACGTGTGACCGCTGTTAAGGTTATCTCTTACACTGTAGAATCTTCGTGGAACCATTATGATATCCACTGATAGTTACTTATAACAATTTTGCCTGGAAAATTGTGTTGACATCTTTGATAATCTGAATTAACTGGACGCAACACCTAAAATGAGCATTAGCGCGAAGTATCTCGCCGTCAAACTCTTGCATGTGCCACAAACATTTTTTTGAGGGATAACAAAAACAAATACATCACATGTTTGTTTCTTTCGAGTTTAAATTTTTCTCGATACAGAAAGAAGGGAAATTCTCCAACAATGTACAACAATGGTATCGTCGAATGATTATCGACACGCGTCTGCAATGACAGCGTTTTTAAGGTGGTTCAATGAAGTACCAAGTTTTGTTCCGTTTAACGCTTATTTCAGAAACGTTAACATTTCGATGTTTCTCTACTCGCAGCAATGTCAGGCTTCCGTCATAGTTATCAAAATTAATGGACTTGGTAACCCAGTGGTTTAATGTTCGTCACTGGAGTGGCAGTTCTGGGGTCATCAAGTCATTTCAGCGACTATAACTCTGCGATACTACACCCTAGTTAGCATGCAGTCGGATCGACCTCTTGAGGTTACTTCACTGAGTGATTGAAGCTATATTGCGCATCAAAAGGAGACTTCAAATGCTGGAAGGACCTCGTTGGCAGAATCTCAGGATATAACAACTACATTAGAATCTGATAAAGGCAAACATGAATTAATATCATAATCTATTTATAAAGTACAACCTCGTTAAGTCAGACTATTCGTTAAGTGGCACTGTTTTATTCGGTCCCTCCAGCTACAAAACTTAAGTCAGAGTTTTTTTGAGTGTCGAACGCCAAAAGTTCGAAAATTCGAAAGTTGAAGTATTTTGAAATCAAAACAATGCAATGTATTTGTGTTCAGATTGAAACTTGGAACACATGGAAGGAAACCGCGTTCCCACAATTTTGTCAAACTATCAGCCTCGAAACATATTCTATTGAATATTCCCGATAACTCAGACTAAATAAGTAGATTCTGAAGATGAAATTCCGTTAAGTCAAACCGATTTTTTTCGGACCCTTGAGAGTCCGACTTAACAGGGTTGGTACTGTATATAAATGTTTATTTTTGCCTCATCAATTCTGATAGATCTGTTGTCAAGCCAACGGAGCACCTTAATCATGCACAGAAGGCTTAAATGAAAGATTTTATTCTAGTAAGCAGGAAATAGATGTTGACTGATTTAGAGTTATATATTATGCCAGTAGTAGAAAAAAAATTTAAAACAACTTTCTTTCGTGTTAAAAAATATCCCAGTGGGCAAAATCGTTAAAAAGTCACTGCGATGAAGATAATTCTTATAGAAACAGTTTGTATATTTCTATAGAAATGCACTCCTTCGCAGTGATTTTTCAACGAATTTACCCACTGGGATGTTTGAACTTTGATGTAAGATCTTTGTAAAAAAGACTGCGATTGAAAGAAATATTTCCTGAGGAAACGTTTCAGAAAAGAATCTATAATGATCGTTATATGCAAGACGTCACAACCGACAACGTCTGATGTGAACCATATCTTGTATCGCCGTTGAGTTAAAAAACAAGTTCAAAATATTCAATCAATCAATAAATAAATAAAACTTTAGTAAAAAAATCATGCTCACTCTGAAATCTCAACCCAATCCATTAAAAAATAACACAATAAAAATTTATAAAAAATATATAAAATATACATATAAATATATACAGGTATAAAAAACCCAAAATTATGTAAAGATGCCATGTAAACGACTCATAAAATCTCTTTAAATAACCAAATAGAATTTTCATGTCAGTACGTATCACGCGATAAAACGCAACGTAAACTGTTTCCAAAACAAAACGCTCCACCTGAGTGATGCACATCATCTTAGTGTTGAAAAGTCTAAGGTTAGAACAACGTTTCAATCATTCACAAAGTTGTCTCGTAAATAATTTTTGTTCCAAAATGTTCCAAGAGTTCTTCTTTGGTCCGAGAGAATGTGATGTGGGATCCAGGATAATTTGCCGTTTGTTGCAACAGCATGACGTGTCGCAAGTGTCGGGCCTCGTCCGCCAGAACTTCCAGACGACTGGCTTCATTACGTCCAGCTTGATCGACAAGTTGACGGAAGTAACCGTTACGATTTTGAAGAAGCTCGAAGGGTTCCTCAAATTCGACAAGTTTGCCATTGTGCAGTACCTAAACGATTGTATTGATCCCAGTAATAACAAATCGAATAATTACAAACGGTTGGTCAAAGGTAGATCTTGCAATAAGAAAGTATGAAAAGGTCAAGACATGTCTTTAGACCATAACCCAGCGGGCAAAATCTTCAAAAAGTCACTGCGATCAAGAGCATTTTCATTGAAGTAGTTCGTATATTTCTATAGAAAAGCACTCCATCACAGAGATTTTTAAACAAATTTGCCCGCTGGGAACGATTTAGCGATGGTCTCTCTATATACAGTGTGTTTCATAATGGTTGGAAACGGAAATTTTAACACCGTTTTATCAAATGAATATACCGAATTTCAAAATAATTTTTACATCGATGGAAAGCCATTTTCAAGTTCTTTCGGCTAGTATGTTTTTGTGAAAAATGAAAAAGTGGTTTTTCAAAAAAATAAGGAAAATGTCTTGGAAAAATGTTATTAAATTTTTATACTAACAATGAGAAGTGTGCAACCCATAGCAACTTACCATAACTCGATCTAAATCCATCACGGTATTCAAACGATGAGCTATGGTGATTACAGTCCAACCTTTAAATCGCTCACGAATGGTATGCTGAATCAGCGAATTCAGGCTGGAAAAATTGCGGGAAATTTATAATACATGTACCGTGCTAAATTGAGTTTATTTATTAATGTATTTATTAAAATCATATTTATACAGGGTAACTACCTTCAATTATAAAAAATAACTGATATCAATGGAGGCCCTGTGACGTGAGTCGGATATAGATTCAAGAAGATTCAAGAAGACAAAAGAAGATCCGATCGGAATAAACTTACTCAAGCGGAATATCTTCAGTAGCTTCGTCAATGACCAGCAACTTGTTTTGTTTCAATAGTGCCCGTGCCAGTGATAATAACTGACGTTCACCGACACTCAAATGACAGCCCGACCTTTTCACGTCGGTTTGAAGTTTATACGGCATCTCCATCACTGTCTCCTTCATATGAACCTGAAACGAGACAAAGTAGAGGACTTGTTTCGAACCAATCAGAGGAGTGCAACGCGAAAGGCGAGAATAGAGCTTAGAGTTTTCTCTCTGGAGATTTATAAGAAGTTTGTATTTATAGAACTTGAAAACGAGGCTCATTGATGTGTTAACTTTACTTGTTTAAACAGAAATTCTGAGAATCATAAAATGAACAGCGATTATAGTTCGTGTTTCCATGGAAACATTCTTACTTCATCCAAAGCTTCCCAGATGTCACCATCATTCCATTCTTGGTACGGATCCAAGTTGCGACGTAAAGAACCACTAATCAAGACTGGATCCTGAAAAGAGAACGTGTAAGTAAAATAACATGCATGTCCCACCTCAAGATGAACAATGCCCTAATTACTGGTTGCTAGGAGAGGCTGAACTCTTGTAAAAGGCTATTGGCGATTGGGTATTAGTTTCAGGAGATTGGGTATTAGTTTAAAGAGATTGGGTATTAGGTTAAGGAGACTGGAAATAGTTTGACGTACTAAAAGTTCCAATGAAAAAAACCCCACCGAAACAACAAAGAATAAACATTACGAATGAAAACCCCGGGTATACAAAAACATAAAGCAACTTAAGAAGGAAAATGAAAGTCAAAGAAAATGCTTACTCGTGTCACGACCGATATGTTTCTTCGTAAAACGTCCAATGGTAAATCAGTTGTTGAGATGCCGTCGAACATCACTTTACCGGACAAACTTCCCATGCGAAATAACATTGACAACAGAGAACTCTTACCAGCCCCAGTCTGACCAACGATCCCAATCTATTGAACAAATACTCATACATTAAAAACATCTGAAAACACCTTTATTAAATATCTCTGGTTAGTAGGAAAATTCATAATCAATCAATCAATCAATCAGCACAATTTCAAAAAGTAGGCATACGCCAAAAAAGCCTGCTATTTTATTTTAATATCTTTACCCAGCGGGCAAGTTTGTTGAAAAATCACTGTGAAGGAGGGTATTTCTAAAGAATATACACAGTATTTCAATAAAAATTCTCTTCATCGCAATGACTTTATGACGATTATGAACAAGTGAAACACTTGGATTAAAGGAAATCGGAACATCTTGGATAAGGCTCAAGCTGGCCTACCTTTTCCATTGGTCGAACACAAAAGTACATTTTCTTCAAACCATACGGCAACGATTTATCGTACGCGAAGGAAGCACCTTCGGCGGTTATCAAACCATATTCCGGCCAAGACGGGCGCATCTCGTGACAATAGCTTTCCGCTTCTTCGGGCGCAGTTTTAGCATAGTCTAACGCCCTCTTCACAGATGACATCTAAACGCAACGCCATCTAGTGTTCATCAAGAAATTCGAACAAATCATAGAGTAAACAAACGAACAACGTTTTACTTACATAATGAGTGATTTCCAAAGAACGCGGCGCGTACCACTTAAAGACGCGGCTGAACATCAAAACGTACGTCAAGCTTAAGCCGACAAGTCCAATATTGACGTCTGAAAAGAAAACGACGTTGAAATAGAAAACGAAAGGGAAATTTAATCAGTCAAGATGACCCAAAATCATGAGAAGAGGAAGACCTTTTGTGAAAATAACATCACGCTCCGGACAAATAGTAACGAGGTCACACAAGGGAAAACGTCATGTTTAGATACACGTAGATAACAGCTTCATTCGTGTAATCATTGCAGATAGAAACTCTTGCATTTTATTATTGCCTTGTGAGATAGTGGTTCGATTCGTTCAAAGGGGTAACTGAGAAATTTTCTCCACACCTTCCCCAGGTAGCTGAGTGCAAAAAGCCCAAACAAACCTACCAATATGAGAAGCGACAACAGCAGGCGCATATAAACACAGCACCAAAAATACGGTCACGAGAAAGTCAACCCGTAGCGAATACCAATGAGACGCCAAACTTGACATAACAGAAAATTCAGCTTGGTAGTCTTGGCAGGCGAAACATTCGTTGGTGAGGACTTGCAGGGCATTTGAAGAGCGGATGGTTGAGAGGCCAGATAGAGTGGATGTCACGTGTGTAAACAGCGAGCTGTGACCTAAACGAACATATGAAATGACACAGTAGAAGATGGACAGCAACCAACAACATGTCAACTGGTCAACAATATATTAATTTGTTTCTTTGTTAACACTTCGCGGACGTTGTATTCAACCATATTCAACTATATTTGTGACGCTTCTTCTTAAGTCATGTTAAGTCGACGTTGATTCGAGGTGGAAGGACACATGGTGTGGATTACTTCAAGGAAGCAGAAAGATTTCAACGAACTTCCGAAAATCATCAATATCTCTTGTGAGGAAACTCAACAGGATTATTTAAATAGTTCGAGTTAGTGAATAATCGAGTAATCGAGGATTCAAGTTAGCGCGAGACTACTGGTCTGTAGATTATAATTTGCACTTACCAGATCTGGTCTGTAGATTATAATTTGCACTTACCAGAGCTCTGTAGATTTTTCAACTGAGCGTAGGTTTTAACAAAATAATGTCGACTGCATACATAAAGTACTAGAGCGGGAAGAGCAACGATAGCGATGTACGGCACACTTATACAATTCAACGTCACTACCATCAACGTCGTCGTTATAAGCTAAACAAGAACGAGATAGAAAAAAACTATCGCTGGAGAAGTACAGCTGTTTTATTCAATTCAATGCAATATTGATATCGATATCAAACACCACCACAGGGTTTTTTTTTCATAAAGATTGATGGAAACCAATGGATGGCCTTTTGAATGTAAGTAATCACACGACAAACTTTTTAGAAAACTCCGTCATACCTGGACATAGTCGAACGTCACTGACGGAAGATCATTATCCATGTGACCAACATCGTCCCTAAACCTCTTCAATATATGACCTGAATAAGAAATTGAAGGTACCGAAAAAATTATTCGATTGAGCAGTTTTGGCGTACCACAAGCGTTTTTTTTATTTCATTTTTTACTGAGGTGTAAGGGAGCGCCATTTAAGATGTTTACTCTGCATGATGAAGTTTCTGGGATTATTGTTCGTTGTGCAAACACAGAATTCTCTCTGGTCGCTTATCCGGGACGTCTAAACCATTTAGCAACTTCATCCATCACTATTAGTTTTGGGTTAAAGGCTTGTCCGTCATCCACCATCTTAGTTCATGTCTTTTTGACTCAATTTCCCGTTTTGAGAAATGACTTTAGAAAGTGACTTTCAGATGGTGTGCCAAAAACAAGTTCGTAAAAGTTTAATTGAACACTGCGAAGAACTGCCTGAAAGCAAGTAATAAAAGGGCCTGATGTAGCTACAAAACCAGTAGCACCATTTAACGACAGAGGTTAACGGCCAACTTGAAATAATCGTATATCTTTCCAAACATCACTCATTTTATCTAAAGCGTTTCCTCTTTTAAAAGAACAAAGGTTACGGACTTTTGGACAATTTCGTATAACTTCGGACAATTATATGAACCTTAAAGCGATCTTAAAAAATCACTCACAAGAGCTGTTGTTATCAAAGAACTGCATAGTCGCTTTCAAGATGGCTTCCAGCATTTCATTATGTGTCTTGCCGCTGCATCGCACCATTGTTACTTGGTAATACAAAATACGGACCAGCATCAAGATGGCGGCAGCAGGTATGATGCCAGCATATATGTAAATATTTGTGTCTGGATTGTTACCGATATCAAAAATGGCGGATACAGAAGTGTTGACTGTCTTCTTTTCTTCCTGTACAGACCTGAAGAAAAATATTTCCTTTTTTATATTGCATGGTCCCTAACACTGATATATGAGGCTGATATCTACAACACGTGCTTGTTAAGTTTCATAATAAGCATGTGGTCAGAGTGACGTGTGTAAAGGATGGACTTTAAAATTAGAAGATTATAACTCTTAAAAATTTGAGAATTTGATACTACAGCTGCATTTTTTTCGAACCACATTTTCAACTGCAAATGCCACAAAATACAAAATGGCTTTTTAGAACGTTATATCTTTTTTTCCAAACAAGTGTCATGAGCGGTATTTGAAGTATCCAAATCCGAATATTAAGGTATGAAAACAATGATTTTGAGATGTCCAGATAGATATACAATTGTTCAAATGACAACCAAGGAAACAAAAAAAACTTTCACAAAAAAAGTCCCTAAAGATAATTTTAGTAGCTAGGGCTTCAATCTGAAAGAGTTGACTATTATCCTTTCTCTTGTACGCTATTCTAGCTGCAAATATTTCAATACAAAGATGGTTCGCATTTTACTTAGGTGCAGCTTTTTGTTTTGAAAAGTTTTTACGTAACCGTTTCATGACGTGTAACATACTAATATAAAATTTCTATTTGATTACTTGAACAGATTTTAAAGCTCAACGTGCAATATGGTAGTTGATTTACAGTCACAGATTACTGTTGTCATAGATACCATTACTACCTCAAGTTCCCTGCGAAGGATTAATTATAAAGAATGCAAGGGTGCTTCACAAACATGAAACGACATTGTGTTCATGCAACAAAGATGGTGGCTGTCCAAGGATAACAAAAAACTCACCATTTTGTCAGCCAGTAATCACTGAATGCTGTTACAACCTGAAAAAATTACAATAGATTACTAGTAATATAATGTGTCTAACAGTATCACTGTTATCTTCTGTTATCAACACAACAAAGCTTAAGAACTAAGGAATTACCTGAGCCAGTAATATCAAAAACAAAAACAAGACCATTGAATGACATCCCAGTTCTTGTAGCAAGTACTTCAAGTATAGACCAAGGGAGACTTTTGGGATTGGAGCTTCTTCATACTCGTCATCCGTAGTTAAAAAACTCTGCAACATAAAAGAAGGGATTGAAAACTATAATTAATCTCTAAAGACAAGTTACTCTGAACTAAAACTCACAAACATTTTTCAAAAAGCCTTGCACAATTACTTGAAGTATATGGCTGTTTATAGTCAAACAGCAATTTGATGTTCGAATAAGTGATTTCCAATTTTATTAAAAAAACCAATTCCACTGAGTTGTTTCAGCATCGCCAAAACACAAAAATGAAAATAACACTTCCAACACTTACTGTCAAGGAAAACATTGACGATGTCTTTCTCGAATGATGTCCTGTTCGAGGAAAATCGAGAACCACACTAGAGAGAGCATCACCAACCATAACATCTGCCTCGAAATGTGTATAATGCATATGGTCTTCTGTTTCAATAGCAGAATCATGATCCCATTGCTTCTCCTTTCTTTCGGGTCGAACAACCATCGTCAGGTCAATTCCTTGTTGTGACAGTTCCAGAAGAGAGCCTCGAACTGTCGAGAATTTCTGTAAATGAAACAAAACTAAATTTTAAACATCATTGCAAGAAGGTTAATGATTGGACCTCCCTGAGACAATGGTGTATTATGGGTAGAATTAAGTGATTGTTATTGGACTTTCCAAGGAAAAAAACAATATGGAATCTTATTACAAAATAAACCTTGTGTATATACAATCAGATAATGGAGATAATTATAGTTAAAATTATAGAGATAATTAAATCAATATAGACATATTTGAAGATCAATGAAATCAATAAAAACATATGAAACAACTTTTTCAAATACCTCCTTCAGACATATGATATCTGTCGCAAACTCGACAAAGCGTATTTGCTGTGTGGCAAATAATACAATCTTTCTTTTCAGCAATCCACGTATGCATCTAGTAATGCAAAAAGCATGAAAATGATCGAAAACAACAAAAGCAAACAAAGTCCAGACGGAGAAGAACAAGCAAACCATGCTACTTACTTATGAAATATGTGTTTTCCCACTTCTGGGTCTAATTCACTCAACGATTCATCCAGCAAGTAAATATCAGCATTTTGATAAACAGCTCTTTAAAGGAAAAACACAAGTTATTAGTACACCCTTCACCTATGGTTTTATTTGATACAGCCACCAAGATATTGGAATGAAAACAAAAACGTTAAAGAATTCAAGATTATATATACCAAGCTTTACCTTGCTAAGCTAATTTTAGCCTTCTGACCTTGGGTGATAGACATTCCTACTCCACCCACCACAGTGAGGTCACCATGTTGAAAAGAATCAAAGTCCTATAGATATAATGATAACTCGTGGTATGAAAGTATGAAACACACTGTACAACTTAATACGTAGAGTTGTTTGAAAGTAAGCGTGCAAAGTAATGATGTTTCTTTTGATACAACAAAAGGCTTTAAATCTCTGAAGTAACTTTTTAATTGCACAGTTTTAAAAAAGATTGTCACAAGTAATTGATTTTTTTCGTGTAAAAGGCTTTTTTTTTTACGAATCTCCCTAATAAAATCAAACGTGCACTTTGATCTTTTAAATGATGCTGTTATCACTGGTAGTACTGGCATATCCTTAATCCCTAATGGTCATGCGCAAAATTCAAAACATAAAGTGCTTTTTGGGAAAAAGGTTTGCAAAAAATTTGATATATTAAATTGGTTTCAAGCTGGAATCTAGCAGTTTGTCTGATTTAAGTGATTGTATCGATATTGAATATTGAATACACACTTGACCCATGACACTATTATCGTATTGGCAGCCACATTTCCACATTTCCACTCACATTTTGAAAACTCCTCAGTAACTTCAACTTTTTTGCCGGCCGCTTGTCATGATGATTATGATTCAAGGACATTTCGTCCTGAAAAATTAACCACTCCTTCTTACCATAGAGTATTGCTCACTGGATAATTGCCCCTAGACAATTGCCCTCATGCAGCTAGCACTAAACCTAGCCGTAACCCTGACTGTAAGCCTATTCCAGGATCATCATATCAATGGTTAGTGTACGTAATGATTCCATTTCTTAATTTTTCTAGGCACACAAAGGCAGTGAGTGGTCAGCATTATTCAATGACATTAACACCAGAAAATATATACAAAAAATACCAATGCAACCTCAGTAAAAATCAGTTACAAAAACCTCAAAAAAAATTGCTTTGCATCTTATACCCACCGGTTTTAATGCACATGCTGATATCACTTTTTCGTACTGAGTCTTATCAAATTCTTTCCCAAACATAATGTTCTGGCGAATAGTCCCAAAAAAGATCCATGGTTGTTGAGCCACATATCCGACAGTTCCATTAAGTTGTACATCGCCAGTTACAACGTAAAGTTCTTGTAAGATCACTTTCAAAATGGAAGACTAAAATAAAAGATAGGAAAACATCAAACAAAGAATTTACTTTTCATCGTAAAAAATGAAATGAATGCTTTACAAATTGTGACTACATTATTGTAAAAACCCATGAAGAATTATAATTTTAAAAATACCTTTCCAGCTTCAGCAGGACCAATAATCATCACTAAGGAATTCTAAAGAAAAGAACAATAGTTACAATACCAAGAGGAAATATCTATCTAGTTAATGAAAAAAGCAAGAAATACCTTTTGATCAGCCTTGAATGAGAGTCTGTTAACCATCACTTCATTTGATTTCTAAAGAGTAAATAAATGTTTAAAGTGTAAAGTGAATTCATCGTAAAATTATGTTGTTGTTGAATTATGTTCAATTGAAAATTGAGAAACAAAACATTTCAAATTTCTAAGATTCATCAACACTAACCTTTCCCCAGGAAGCTGTTACGTCGTTGAAGATAACATAATTATCTGAATTAAAGTCTTCTCTTTTCGAAAAGATGTTCAAGGAAGGAATTTCCTCCATTAGCAAAAAATGCTGTAAAAAATTGAATATTTCAATGTTATTATTTAAATACTTAAATATTATATTGATTAACAAAACCCTCAAGACACTTGCTATAAGGGACACAACTGTAACGAGACTTTGCTTCACAAACAAATTCAATGTATATCATAGTGTCCTACACCCCCCCTAGGGTCCGCCTCTCACCCCTCAAGCAAAGTATTTTGAAAACTCCCCCACCCTCTGCCCTTAATGTAGATGTAAACCAAAATCAATATATATATATGCATATGGGTATATAAATAAGAATGCTATGCTCTCTTCCTCTCTCAAAAATACCAAGTCTCACTTTCTGAATGTGAAAAATGGGATGTCTAAAATAGTCTTGTGTTTCATGTGAGTTAGATTTCAAACCAAGCAACTGCAATATAAACAAACTTTGCAAATAATGAAGAAAATGTAAAAATGATCTCCCACAATGCATGCAACTATGAAATGAGAGAAAAACAGTAGCAGACAAAGAAATGCACATACCTCAATTCGCTTGCATGATACACGACATTCTTTGAGCATTTGAATGCTCAAGGGAAAATACAAAGAAACACTCCATCTTGTTGTGAAAAACAGTGATAACACAAAAAATGCTATGGGTGCTGATAGATCTCCTTGATAGTAAAGCCAAGAAAATGTAGCAAGCGAGGACAAGTAGGGATTCACTGCAAAAATACCATCACTCAAGGCTTGGCTCACAGTACCTTTCAGAACACTGTGTGATTCACGTCTAAATAGATGCAAAAAGTTTTTACGTGTTTCTAGACATTATGAAACTGACATCTTCAATATTCAATTGAAACCAATTTTATCACCTTCGAATACAATTAACCATATCTTTAAAGAGATTTTCCAACGCATTCATTTTGATATGGCGAATTGATGTGACAATTTCCATCATAACATTAATTCGATCATTCGTTTTAGCACTGCTCTTTGACCTAAAGTACAAAACCAATTATTACTCGGCTATCTCCAGTTTTGTGTTAAAAAACATGTTAGCGCTAAAATAATGCAAAGACATTCTTCAATAAAAACTTATTATTATCATGAACAGAAAAAGCCCTGCCTTCTAACAAGTACCACAAAAACTTTTACAAAGATATATCCTTGCCATATTTGATACATAATAAAAAAAGGAGGGAGTCAATGTTTGTTTGTACTCATGGAAAAAAAGTTGCATGAAACGAAAGGGCTGCAAGATAGAGAATAACACTTAATTGAAAAAAGCAAAAGAGATGAGCAAAGAAAATTAAATAAGTGATATCTTTAAGCATGCTTTTATGAACTTATAAACTGAAAAATATTTGGATTTTGAAAATAAAAGGTAAGAAGCTAAACAAAAGGGGGTTCTTACCTTATGTTTGCAGCAACCTTGTTTAACCAGATTTGAAGTGGAAGCAAAATCACCAATACACCGATCATAGCAAGACAAGAAATTCCTATCTCCTTCCACAAAAGGGTAACCACTGCTATAAATTTTAAAGGCATGATCCATATGTAGTTAATGTATCTAATTCCCTAAAAAATTGATAAAAAAGAACCCACTGAGGGAGAAGTATACACAGAATTTAAAGATGTTTTCAGTCAATCAGTTCTGTTTTCAGAGCAAAACACCTTTTTAAATGTACTTTGTAAGGGGAAAGGCTATTATACCTGTGATAGCTTTTGAACATCATCTGAGATTATGGCCATCAATCTGTCTGGCGATATCAACTGCAATGCATTTTGATGCATTTTTAACAACTGAAAAATAAGATGATGACAATAATGTTTATGAGATAAACTTACAGGAAGAGTGCTTGATGTTTATCGTTCTTTCACCACTTATGTTTGGGAATTTTTTACTAATATTATCATTCCCTTCATATCCTTACAAACATTCATATACGTGGAAATTAAAAGTTCTATTGTGAACAATTTCTTCAAATTCAAAATCATAGAACTTTTGTATCAATAAGAAAAGATCAATGAAACCTTCACAGGTTATCAAAACTTTAGTTCTTAAACAGTTCTATTTTTGAATTTGAAATTTTTCGGGGCATTTAATTTCGCAAATTTTCGCAAAATTATGTGAAATTTTATATCTTTAAGAATTGAGTTTTAAGAATTTTATATTTTCATGAATTGAGTAATAAAATATCAAAGCCAACATATTTTTATATGTTTGATATGTAAATGTTTAATATCTATTTTTGTGTATGCCTAGAAAACGACAACAATTTTGTTAAGTAAAAAGCATTTCAAATAATGGCAAATGTTTTTAACATAATTACATTGCATGATTAACAAAGTTTCACAGACTCAGAAGCATAGACTAAACTGCCATTTTGACTGCAGTTGGAGTCCAAGAACGTTTTAGTACAGCATTCACTTTCGCTGCTAGCGTAAGTTATTAATCGAAATTAAAATCTAAATTGAAGTCCCTGAAATACCTTTTTGTAAACCAATCCAACTGTTCCATTGTTGATTGATGTACAAAGTCTTTCTGAATGTAACAATATCGGATGAAGGACAAGCCAATGAAAACACAATGATGCAGCAATCCCTGCAGTCCAAAAGTAAACTGTATCGGTGGCACGTAATCCAGACTTCGAAAAGTCGGTTAACAACTGATACAGGCAAAAACACTGAACGACACATATTGCCTCCTAAAAAATAATAAAAGTTACAGAAATCATTACCTTTTGATTTAATAAAAATGTAACACAAATTGAAGTGTATAAACAAGAATAAACAATCCCGTAAGAACATCTGAAAGGCACCATGAGAAAGTTTCATAAGCTGAACCATTTCTCTCTGATAAAAGGTAAGGTGGAAATAATGAGTAAAGTAACAGAATCCTAATGAAAATATAACT
Source organism: Turritopsis dohrnii (assembly GCA_027922465.2). Lineage (NCBI taxonomy): Eukaryota > Metazoa > Cnidaria > Hydrozoa > Anthoathecata > Oceaniidae > Turritopsis > Turritopsis dohrnii. Next base: position 154,509 of record BQMF02000520.1, read on the forward strand.
TCAACATTTGAAGAAAAACAAACAAAAACAGGAAGACGGGAAGACATAAACTCACAATGAAGAGGTAAATCATTCCAATCCAGAGGAGATCCAAGAATCTTAGACGCAGCAAACAGCGGAAAAAACTTGGATATTTTCCATGACGCTTTTTTTCCTTTAACTCGCTTTCCCATATTCTGAAAAACAACAGAAATACAAATTGAGTAGAAAGAAAAAATGATCTGACACTATCACAGTTTGTTATTAAAATCCCTTGGAGCATCACTATGCAGAATTTGAGGTTTTTTTCTGATGTTATAAAATCAGGCTGAGCCAAAAAAAAATTCCAATTTTTAGTCATTTTTTGAGACCGCATAATACAAAAGGGATTATTTTTTTAAACTGATATGTGGCCTTAAAATGCCTCTAACAATGTTCTTTGGAAATAACAAAAATTTGTTCTGGGGTTTACTATCTATTGAGCAAAATTTCCCATTGAAAATAGTACCATAAAATGACCAAAAACACATTGGTGTAAAACTGTATTTCTACAATTTTCGAGCCGGTGTATAAACAAAAACTACCTACAGCTTTAAAACTTCCTTTTAGAGACTCAATGGAGCAGCAAAAAACCCTAAGTTCACATCTTATAATAATTAGAATTCCATGATGGTGGCTGGAAAATGCAAATGCCAGTTGTGGAATGTGACAGCTGTGACCTGCCATAAAACAATGGAACAACATTCGAAATGTTAAAGCATTCATGGTGGAGTTGAAGACATTTACAGAATCAATATCCTTTATGTTTTGTATATACAGACTACTGATGGTTAATTGTCCATATAAATACTTGGTCATACAAAACAGATCATATAAATGCTTAAGTTAAACTTGAAATTCGAAATCTGTCATATCTATCAAAAACAAGATGACTGCCAGAACTAAATTACAACAATGTTTTTAAGAACCTGAAGATTTCCTTGAAGTGTGATCTCTGTCAGGAAATTAAATTCATTTTAGGTCTAATCACCTTCTATGAGAAAATTCAGTTGTGATGAAATACTTCAAAAATAGATCATTCAGGTTCTACACAAAACCTCATTGCTTTCTTAGATAATATAACTAACTAAATATCAAACATCCCATAAACTTTGTGTCCCATGCATTTTAACTTCAAGGTAATCTACTTTAAGAATGGTTAATGGTTTACCTAGTTTTCTCAGTTAATTATAGAGATTTTTTTTAATGGTTGACACTGAAATCATCTAAACTATAACTGATTATGAATATAAGCTAGATACTCACCAGGAATGAAATTATGGACTATCATTTTTGAGCTATATCAGATTAAAAGCCAAAAACATCTGAGAATATGTCATCAGAAATTCTTCACATCTGTAACTACAGTGTTGATATTAATTTGAAACAAAGATCTTGCTACAGTGTAAAGATCAAGATACATTGATGAATGTTAACTGTGTCTATGTAAAGAGGAGTTCAGAAAGGAACTCGAAAGGAATGACTGGGCACACAAAGTATTAATAGGTCTCTAAGAGCTTGCCAAGAAATAATATCAACATTATCTTTTCCAAACATTTAAAAGGTTTTCAAGATTCTTATTTTGAACATTTTTGGAAAGAGTATAATACAGTTTGTAGATTCTTTTACACTCTAGTTTTGTTGATAAATTCTATCAACAGTTCCTTAAGATTAAACAAAAAAAGACTTTTTTATGCATTCTTGTAAAACACATTTGTTTTAATGCTACAACTATCAGGAACTTGTGGAAGCAATTTTATTCTACTTTGATGATAGAACACAACCAATACATTCCCAACCAACAAAATTTTGCTTTAACCAATGTGACTTTTTCAATTGGAACTTTGCACAATTCATCATGCTTTTCGAATAGCTCACTAAATCTTTGTTAGGCGCTGCTTTCAAGCACTAAGAACTTCTTATAACATGATTTGGCTTATTTATTCCTAAAACCACTTTAACAGTTCAACATTCGTGCATAAATTCTGGATCATTGTTTTGTTTGAACTGAAATGTACTAAAAACCTTCATCTTTCATAAAAATTCCTTGTACGTGTTTCCCGTTACATTTAGAGATGATACTGCATAACAAAAAACTTTTGATTTTTAATATATAAATAGAAGGCCATGGGTGAATTTTTAGTTCATAAAAGTCCCCTCAAACCCTACTTACTTTTCTAGTTCTTCTGTAAGCACTTCTGTTGATAGTCCTTTATTTAACTTTAAAATATCTTTATCTTGCAATGTCTTTTTACGTCCATATCTGAAGGTTCCATTTAAATACCTAAAATGTATTTATATATATAATTATTTAAATTTTTAATATAACGGTTCACTCCATGCCAGTGACTATAACAGTGTGAATCAGTCCTCTCTGCTTACCACTCAGCAAGAGAGTAGGAATGATGTCTAGGATGGTTGTCTAGTTGAGCGGTTCCTGTCAACAGCTTCTGTAGCCCAAATGGGGGCTTTAAATGCTCTAGGACCTCCTTCGCAGGACCCTCATTGATAACAGTTCCTTAAGGAACTGAAGAGGCTATCCCGGGTAAACATTTGTAAATAAATAAATAAACTCCCATAATTATTGACCTGTTCTATAAACCTGCAATTTTAAAGGACGAAATCAAACAAAGAACAAGTCAGAAATCATTCTTTAAAACTGCAATTATATAAGCCTTAAAAGCTTCATTGCTATAAAAGTTGACGGAAGGAAAGTCAGCCTTCAATATGTCAGACTGGTAGAGAGAAAAATTTCCAACATATATAATCCAAGCGCACTCACCACAATAAATATTTGGAAAGATAGGACGTTTGACCATTATAAGGATTCTCAGCTCGATTTGCATTCTTTAAAATATCCATTAAAAGCAATATTTTTCATACCAACTGTAAAATTATGTTGACAGTCAATTTTTTTATTTTCTAAAACACATAAATTTAATCAAGTATATATAATACATGTTTTTGTTTTTATTAGCATACCATAAATATCCGATTAAGCACCCAGCATTTGTGACGACTTAAGGGAAAAGGATAACAATCGCTTTTGCGATTCTAATCTCAAAATCGATTTTGGGATTTTTATATCTCAAAATCGATTTCTATAAATCGATTTTTTACAATTCATAACCCCAAAATCGATTCTTGTGAATCCCAAAATCGATTCTTGTGAATCTCAAAATCGATTCTAATGAATCTCAAAACCGATTCTTGTGAATCTCAAAACCGATTCTTGTGACTCTCAAAATCGATTCTTTTGAATCTCAAAATCGATTTTTTTGAATCATGAAGGGAAGCATAGGTCGTTAATAGGTTTCGTTAAAGTCGTTTGTTATATATTTCGGATACACAATACGCCGTGTTTTGAAGTTTGAAAATAATCGGTGATAATTTTGTCGGGGAAAAGTGACGAAAAGTTTTCCTCGGTGAAACTTTCCCCCGACTGGGATACATTTATTTAATTATTAGCCAAATAGAAATAAAAAATTGTTATTTCAAACAGTGCCCGTCGATAGCAGCTGTAGCCATCGAAATCTAGTCATAATAAGTTCATGTTCATGACATGATTAACACTAATTTATTCAAATAGTGACTTTTATTTATTAAACGGAAATATTTTTGTAGCAATAAAAGGTTTCCCAAAAGCATTTTATTTCATTGATAATAATCATCTACGTCTACACTTTCATTGCGGCTCTTGAAGAGGCGGTTGTTGTTGCGCCTCCACCAAATCTGAAAAGTGAAAAGTTTAAGAAGACCATGTTATTCGACTTATTGAAATGTACATGTACAGGCAGCACCCGTTCGTGTATTGAATTGCACTTGATGAGCTTGTTCTCATATTCAGTTGGAGATTAAAGATACAGTAGTTCGTTTGAAAGCAGCCACAAGTAGAAACCGTCTTCTATAATTCTTTTTTTAAGTTGTTCGACAGGATTGCTATTCTTTGAATCTCTTGGGGGAAAATGTTTATAACAGACAAAAGACTTTTCAAAATTGATCATATTGTCACGATTTTAGTGATCGTTATTGTATCTTCATTACGATAATGTTTTTAGGTTCAACATTTGGATGAAGGATGAATGCAGGAGGAGACAAATGAAAACATTTTAACATCGGCTTGACGAGTTGCATGAGTTCTCTTTTGAAATACTCACCTTCGTTTAAGTAAAATAATACCTGTTTCCATCAGTTTTTCATCATAGGTTTACGTAGATGATTGTCTGAAAGCTGTGTTTACGCAGGGCTGCAAAACTCTCCCATGTCCTGGCTGTACAATTCTCGCAGTCAATGGACAGAGTTAGAAAAGCTACGCAAGTTTCTTTTATGGAATTTCCGGTTAAGCTTCCATTTAACAGTGATATTGTAAAGGGAGCTGGAAACTAAAATGCTTTTTAATTACACTGAAATAAAACGAAAACGAGTCTTACTGGTACCACTGTTTTCATATTCTTTCGGTATGTGAAGAAATGAATTCCTATAACGAAGGGTGTTTCAAAATTACCTTAGCACGGTGGTCGTTCTCCCTAGTAACAGCAACTTGGTGAATGGTCACTTAATATACCTAAGTTATCTTTCGTTATCAATTGAGCACGAAAACTAATATAATAGGTTGAGCATGTTTTTAATTGGATTGAAATCTTCCATTGGAAATTGCATTGAAAAGCACCATGGGTTCTCCATCGTTGATGCTCAAGCACAACATGATTATGCAATACCACCTGCACGTTTCAAACTGGAAACATGTAGTTCATTATTATTTTTATTACACATTATTAGTAGACGTTGACGAAAGGAACAAAAAAAATATTCAGCGGTAAAGGCTCTAACAATGACTATCTACGTGCGCGATTAAAAGTGCATCTGAGCTAACTCTAGGAGCACATTGGAAGACTTAACCTCTTACGTGTAATATACTCTTACCTCAGGTTTTCTTAAGCAAAATGTCTTACGAGGAAAATGTTTTGCTTGTGAGAAACACGGCGTAAGGGTTCATTACGTTAAAATTTTACATAAGTCGCTACGTTAAAAAGTGTCTACACGTGAATATATAAAATACTAGAATTTCTTACGCCGTTATCAAACTTAAGAAAAATAATATTACGCAAAATGGTTTCCTTGTCACAAGTAAAAGATCAATTGTCTTTTTTCATTATTTAACTTTAATGTTTTCAGAACAATTTCAAGTTAATACCGTTTCTGTATCAAAATTCCCTGGAACGTCACAAATCGATTTTGAGATTCAAGAAAATCAATTTTGAGATTTAAGAAAATCGATTTTGAGATTCTAGAATCGATTTTGAGATTCCAAAGAATCGATTTTGGGATTCTTTGAAATCTTAAACATTCGATTGGAAATCCCATAATCGATTTCCTAGAATCGATTATTTAATCTCAAAATCGATTTTTGACGAATCTCAAAAGCGATTGTTATCCTTTTCCCTTAAATCGTCACATTAGGCGCCCCCATCTAATAAGCGCCCAGGTAATTTCCACAAACTTCAATAAGCCCCCAGTATTTATTAAGCGCCCCTCTCTTGAATAAGCGCCCACCTTATAAAAGAGGGCGGTTAATCGAAAACTGCCTGAGAAACTGGGTGCTTATTTGAAATTTTTACTTTCTAATATCGGTAAATAAAAAAAATACGTAGTTTATGTTGTGGGCATCTATAAATTTTTTTCCTTATGTTTCAACTCTTAGGTTGAAAGCTGTTCTTTGATCTTCAACAATTGTTCATCAGGGACTCTTACTGTTCGACTACATTTTGTGCGGGCACCACAAGTCCAACTTCCCATTTTTTGTTTCCCAATGACTGTAATGTAGATGTAATTTCTTGTATTTGCGTTCAAAAACTGATGAAGTAGTTTTGAAATTTGACAATGAGAAAGATGATGTCGATGTTGTTTAAATTAAAACTAAAAACTCTAGTAAGACCCTCGTAAAACTAAGAAAACAATAGTAAGACGAAACCTCACTTTGTTAATGTTTTGTTTCAGTTTTATTTTTCAGGAAAAATTATAAAAATCAAAATTATTGTGGTCTTATCTAGTGCAAATTTAGAAAAATTTTATAAGTGCCCAGTATTTATTAAGCGCCCCCCCCCCCCCCCTCGATTAAGCGCCCATGCAAAAAATCCAAAAATTTAATAAGCGCCCAGGGCGGTTGTTTGGATATTTACGGTAAATTTTCAGATGAGGCTCGGTAATGAGTCATGCCAGCAACTATATATATGTCAGGGCTGGTCGTGAGAGGCGTGCGATCGCACGTGCACGCCGGCACACGCCTAAAAAAAAAAGAGACGTGCGCTAAATGAGACATTTAAAAGCCATAACACGTCTTAGAATGATCTAGCACGACTTAATACGTATGGCACTCCTTAAAACAAGCGCACGCCCAAAATGTAACAATGCGTGCGAAAAAAATGGCATGCCTGGAAAATATAGACGTGCAACCCATCGCACGCGGGTCTAAAATCTTACGACCAGGCCTGTATGTGAATTACTCCTCTCTTCTTAGCATTCAGCAAGAGAGTAGGAATGATGTGTAGGTAGGAGGATGGTTGTCTAGCTGAGCAGTCTCTGTCATTACAGCTTGGGGGGGGGGGGAGCTAATGCTCTCTAAGAAGGACCTCCTCTTCAGGACCTTCATTAGAGTGCCTGCTCCCCTTACCGCTATGTGCCGCTTGCCGCTAACTTTGAGTTTGATGGTTTATTTACTTCATTTAAAGACAACAAATCAAACCAAACTAATTATTATCTAAAAGTATATTCATTCAGCCATCGTTATGGAAAGTTTCAAAGTGAATTGCCAAATACTTACTGATTAATAGAGTAAAGTCTAACACCGGGTCGCGATCATTGTGAAAAAAATATTAAAAATGGCTTCCTCGAAAAATAAATGCTTCAAAATTCAGTGTCATAAATAACGGAGCATATCGATTCCTTGTTATTCCTCTGCTGTCTTGAATGCTATCAACATCTGAGATTTTATCCACACAAACAGTTTTCTTGTATATATCGTATACGCGAGCAAATCATCTAAAATTTACAGCAAGGTAATTCTGTAACCACGTGTCCTTTCTCCGCTATAGCAACAAAATTTGTTCTTGTTAGCACTGATTTCTGCTTGATTATTCAATCAGTTGAATTTTTTTTGCAGACATTCAATTAGCGTGAAATCCCACGTTGATAATATCACCCATAGATTTATCGTTCAAGAAAACGTGAAACTTGTTTCGTAGACCTTTTCACCCAAAGGACCAACTGTCATTAAAACATTTTTATTGCGTTAACGCTTTTTAGCAATTGCAACTGCGTTGAATTCCATAGGATCATTCTAGCGTGTATCCTCCGCATGTTGAAAATCTCCACCACAAGTGTAGAAACAATTGATGTTGCGAGTGTAAAAAATAATTCAATACATGTTGATAATTACATTCGCCGTTCATGCTTTTAACAAAATTAACGATGTCTGTGTTTACTGTATAATTACTCTAGGCTCACAATAGGGCAATTCCCATCACGTGTCTAGATTTTTGCGATCAAAAGTTGACTTGTCGAGACGGCACTATTGTTTTCTAAAAAAACTTCGCTCATAAAAATATGGCCGCCTTCGATTTGTAAACAGTAAAGGCATGCATTTTTATTAAGCCTGTGGTTGTCTTATATCTGCAGAAGCAAAGGAGGAAAGCACTTAAATTGAGAGAAAAGGGATTAAACTGTTATTATGAACACTAAATTCCATAAAATTTTGTTATTTGCATCACTTTTGACGAACGTGAAATTAGTTAGCGGAAAGAGGAACAAGTTAGCGGAAAAAGGAACATCACCCCGATGATGTTTACGATTACAGTATTTGTTATCAATCTTATTCTCCTTGTTTGTTCTTGTTGATTTAGTATCTAGAATGACCAATTGTGGTGCTAAATCCATTTAACTGTGTTTTTACGTTTGCATTGACGAATTTTGCAACATTATAATTAAAGTTAGCGGTAAGGGGAGCAGGCACTCTATGTTTTTAAAGAAAAAATACATCATTTCACCCATCAGGAGGTGATATTTCCCAGATTTTTTGCAGATTTTCCTCCCCTCCTCTCGCCTCGACACTGTTAAGTGATAAAAAGCTTGCATTCTCTATTGCTATCTTTAGGTAGGGAAATGGATGCCTGACTTTTCCCTGATCTGAGACAGACATAATGCATAGATATCTCGACATTGCGACAAAAAATGAAAATTGGTGTTCCATATATTATCCACATTACATTCCATTCAAGTCACACAACACACAACCAACAAACAACACAACAAAACACAAAAAGAAGCTAGCAAATTTTGCACGCTGTTTCTCCAAAGTTTGTCAAGAGGGCCAATATAATGTATTGCAGAGAATACAATATATTACAGAGACAAAATTCGTTAAAGAAGCAAGTACGGAAATATATGTCAGCAACAAACCGAAGAAAAGAAATTGAGAAATCAGAAATCTCAGCTGATTCTTTACACTTTACAGCCGCCATTATTGCCTCGTATACCCATGTACGAAAATTGTTTAGTTGTCCCTTTTTTCCGAAAAATTTGAGAACTATCCGCACCAACCTCACCAACCTCGAACCCAGGGTCTCTTGCCTTTTCGATAGACCCTGGGTTCGAGGTTGTCAACCTCACCACATCATATACAACTGACAAACTTAGCTTATGTGCGCGCCCCTCATATCGTATGAAGATTGCTTAAACTGAAATGATATCAATCGTTGCCTAGTTGCCAACCCAAAATGTACACGCTTTGTGATGATAGGGCATATGTGCAAGCCTTATACTCTATTTTGATCAGGGAAAGAAAAACGTCGCTTTACTCGTTACACGTCTTTTTCCTTTTTTTTTTTTTTTTTTAATTTTTTTTTTTACACATTTTTCAACAACATATCGCCACAAATACAAACAAGGTGAATAATCAGAGATAATTTATTTTAATCTGTTTATCTAAATTTTCTCCATCATATCTTATCGGCGACATTCGTCAGGATAAAAGTGACGAAATTTTCGGCAGGTGACGAAAATCTTTCACCGACAAAATATCTGACGAATTTTTCGCCGTAGCTTCTATTATTATTATTATTATTATTAATTTATTTGGTAAAGAAGGTCGAGAGCTATATACAAATCATATATAAGATATACATATATACAACTAATATATATAAGGCAGTGAATCACTGATGTGGATCTACTAGATAATAAACAAAAAAGTAAAAAGCCCGCAAGATCACAGAAGACTTAGATTAAATTTGGGCAATGTGGAAAAATTAGACTTGAGAGCTAGCAAAGAGAAAAAGAATTTGGAATCTAAAATTTAAAAGTAAAAAAAAAATGTATGTGATAAAATATCGTAAAAATATAAAATACTAGTTAAAATGACTTGGGGTCATTTTAAAATTGGGAAAATGGTGTAGACAAAACTAGAATTGAGAATACGAGGCAAAATCGCGCACATGGGAAAACACAAGGCGAGCCAAAGAGGGCTAGGAGAAATACACTTGGCCTGAAAATAGGAACCCATGGCACAAAGTAAGACTGGATTAATTTGGCTGAGAATAAAAATTGAGCAATTAAAACTTGAAATGGAACAAAAGGAAAATGCTATAGAAAAGTGTATAAATTAAATACTTTTTAATAATAAACGTAATCTTTATAATGTATGGCTCTTCCAGTAATTTTAAAGTTTATCTTGTTGATGGCATCAGAGTTTTTCAACGCGCGTTTATAGGCATTGTACGAGTTTTTCTCCCTGATCGAATTTGGAATATTATTCCAGACAATTGGTGCTCTATATTGAAATGATCGTTTATGATCCATATACTTGAATGATGGAAGATCGATTTTGAGGGCATTTCTGTTAGCACGTGAGGTTGATTTTTTGATAAGATCTGTTAGCAGTGGTGAAGAAAGGCCATTATAAATTTTGTATGCTTTGCAAGCGATGCTTCTTTTATAGTAGTTAATAATGGGTTGCCACTTTACTGTACTAAGGACAGCAGAATCTGGGACAGATTTTTTCACACGATTGATAAAACGAGCAGCTCTGATATGGACTTTGTCGATGTTAGACATGAGTGAGGGTGTGCAATTTCCCCATATGAGAATACCATATAGAATTGATGGTAAGATTCCTTGGAAATAGATTGTTGATAATGTGGATTTCGGAATTCCCCTGATTTGATAAAGTTTTTTTACTTTGACACTGAATCTTTTTGAGACTTTTTGGACGTGAGTGTCCCATTTCAGTTCATCATCAATTGTTATGCCCAGGCATTTGGTCGATTTCACGGTGTCAACACTTTTACCAGATATTTCAATGTTCATAAGAGGGCCAATAAAACGATTTTTCGATAAAATTACGACTTTGCATTTATCGGGATGGATTGTCAAAGAGTTTCGTTTGGAATATGACTCAAGTTGACCAGCGCATTTCTTTAAATTCATCATGACACTATCAATTGAGGGGCCGGTGATGTGCGCTGTCGAGTCGTCGGCAAGTTGGTCTAAGTCCCAGTCCACATTCTCCTCCATATCGTTTACATTTAAGGAGAAGCTTGGTGGACCAATCAGTGAACCTTGTGGTACTCCAAATTCTACCTTTGCAAGGTTTGATTTAGTTCCATTTAAGACTGTAAATTGTTTACGATCTGACATTTAACTTTCAAGGTATGCTAGAAATTCACCCGAGAAACTACAAGCACTAACTTTCTTTATAAGGATGGGGTGTGAAACGGTGTCGAATGCTTTACGAAAATCTATGAATAATACAGCCACGGTTTTACCAGAATCGATGGCCTTTCGCCACTTTTCACTCATATACAGAACCACATCTTCAGCTGATCGTTGAGGGCGAAATCCCCATTGGTGTTCCGTTTGCAAGTTATGTTCTCTTAAATGGTTGTTCAGTTGAGAACATATGAGGTGTTCAACGATTTTGCTTGGTATGGAGAGCAGGGAGATTGGACGATAGTTTGAGCAATCAGATTTCGAGCCTTTTTTAAATATTGCAGAAACTTTTGAAACTTTCCATTTTGAGGGGAATTTTCCTGTGAATAAGCTGCGCCTGACAACATTTTCTAGTCCGACGATTGCACTTTCACTATCAAGATTTAAGTCTTTTGCTGTTATAGTGTCTGGGCCACATGCTTTGCCAATTTTAACTGCAGCTTTGAATGACTTTCTGAGTAACTCGGTAGATAATTGAATTTTACTAGTGCTTGGTGTAACACGATAGATGTAAGAGTTCAAGTTACCATCAGCATCCACTTCCGGTGGAGTTGCCAATTTTTTGCCAATGTTGGCGAAGAAGGTGTTCATGGTGTTGGCTTTTTCAACTTCATTTGTGACAGTCTTATTTTCACATTTTAATGGGCCAATACGTTGGTTTTTGGATTTCCCTTTAAATTTTTTGACTAATGACCAAAATTCAGACGATTCGCATGAAGTAAATTCGTTTATCCCGTAGTTGGCTTTGGTCAAACGGATGATATTTGTACATGTATTTCTTGCTTTCTTGTAGTCATACCATTCCTTTGAGTTACGCGGTGTGGATCTAGCTTTCTTCAGTAGTTTATATCTATTATTTATGGCTTTCCTGACTTCTCCAGTCATCCAGGGCTGATTATTTTTCCGAACTTTGACTTTTCTTGTTTTAACATGTTCTGAAATGACACTGCGATATAGGTGCTCCCAGCACCACAAGGAGTCATCAACATCATCAAAGATACTGACGATGTGCCATGGAACAGTTTCTAGTTCATTTTTGATCTTAGCAGTATTGACATCTTTATAGTTGCGAACGGATATGATCTTAGGTGGATTTTTTGCTCTATGTAACTGAATAATGATGAAAATGAGATCATGATCAGATAAACCCATTGCGTAAGTTCCACTTTTTATCAGTTTATCTGGATTTGCAGTGATGGCGAGATCAATAAGCGTTTTAGATGTTTCTATGATTCTGGTAAATTTCATGATAACATTCGTGAGACTATGAGCAGCAAGAGTCTGTTTGAACTCTTTTGTAAGTGGACTTATCATCTTCTGATAAGTCAATGTTAAAGTCCCCAAGTAGAAATATGTTTGAGCGGTGGGAAACACGTTCAAGGATCACACTGATTTTTTGAAGAAATTGTTTGTACTTTGGTGGACGATAGATGACAATGACATCAAGCCATATTGATTCAATATCAGTTTCAATTTCTACTTCATCAATTTCGAGAAAGATTTTGTAATAGACAAGAACACCTCCCCAGCTATTGGTCTTTTGGTCGTTTCTCAAAAAGTCATAATCATCAATTTTAAGTTCTTCATCTTCGTGAAATTCCTCATTTAGGTGAGTTTCAGTAATTGCCAATATGTCGAAATCAGTCTCTTTGAGTAATAGTTTGATCTCCTCAAGTTTATTGTACAATCCATTTATGTTTATGTGGCCACACTTTAAGCCAGATCCACCAGTTCTCAATTTCTTTATCAGAGTAGGATGTCCTTTTGATTGAAGTGGTTGGGCCATCCTCATCAGTGGGTTAACCGCTTTTATTTTGTACGGATTACTCCCCTTGATTTTGCTTTTTATACTTTTACTGACTTTCACTGACTTTTACTGACTATAATAGTATATTGTAATGTCAGTATTTTTAACCACGATCTTAAAGGAGAACGAACGTTAGATATTTTTTTCATCTTAACTCTCAGTCTTTAACATCAGTAACAGCCTCCAAAGTTTTTTTTTGCAAAATTCATTCAACTTGGTCCCAAATTAGCCCTAAACAACTTTTCAATAACTTTCCGTGATATGACGTCAGTGTTGCGGATGTGCGTGAAATCATTCTGAATTATGCAATGCAATGTTATCAGTGATGTTAACCATGGAGGTGTATTAACCAACTCATTTGTCTCTTCGCATGGTATCTGATTATTCATGAATTCGAAAAGCTAATTACAGTTTCTGGCGAAGAATATCGCATAAGTTCTATGTGTTATTGTCAACGCTGTTTGATTTTAGTTGATTTTTTCTCAAGCATTTTTTCATATTCGTGCTTATCTATGTGACGAGGAAATTCAAATTCAAGAACAGTAAGTTTGTTTATTAACATTTAGCACTTTTTTCGCAGCTTTCGGAAAAATTCTGAATTTAGTTTCAACCGTTGAGATTTAGTTTATTAAAACACGAGGTCCATGTTATAAGTTTATAGTTCTTGAAAAAAACATTCTTAAGGCCGACCTCCACTCAATAAATTTTGTACGCGCGGGCGGACGACAATTCAATACGCATGCGTGCAAGCACACGCTGCGAACACATTTCGTTCGCAAGGAAGTAGACCAGTGGTCTACTACCAAGCGACAGCGTACGTTCGCAGAAAATAAATGATGTGATCAAAACAATTAAAACCAATCAAATGCTGCTAAACACTTTAACTGTAGTATTGTAGTAGTATTATTTTCTTCTTTTCAGTTTGACAGTCATGTTTGCTATTATTTTTTACCATCTAAGGATTATTTGCAGATATTCAATATCCACTCACGCTGGTGCATACACCGGCTTCGTTCGTCCGCGCGTACAATATTTGTTGAGTGGAGGCCGGCCTTTAAGCGTGGTTCACACGAGTCATAAAGTTGTTCTAATCGTAATGCAGCTCATTCGTTCGAATACTCCGGTTCACATGAATAACTTTCAACGTATTGGCAATCACCTTCTTCATCAGAGCTATATTCAAAATTTTCATCGTCATCCAAACACTCTTCACTACGCACTGCTTCTTGCTCTTCCTACGTTGCCATCTGCTCTCGTTCTGCTGTGCCGCAACATTGACGTCATTATGCAGCATGTTTTCAAAATAAACCGTGCTAATTAGTTTCACTTTCACTTGCATAAAAACAAGGAATTTGACCCCTTAGAATAAAAAAATAGAAAAATAAAAATCATTTTTATATTGAATAGGCTATACTGATGTCATATCAACGAATATTACGAAAAAAAATTTTCTGACGTTCGTTCTCCTTAAAGTAATATTAGTTTTTTTGGTTTTTTTTGTTTTTTTAGCATTTTTTAACCTTTATTCCAACCAGCTATATACTACAGAACGAGTATGAAAACTTTCAAAATTCAAAATTTAAACTGAAGTAACTGGAAAAACATTATAAATTTTGCACCGTCGGATAGGAAAATTAGCTAACTTTTCTGTATTACTGACCGTTAAAGCTAAACGCTCTGCTGAACCAAAGAAATTTGCGTTTTCCAGCCCGCAGAAATGTTTTCATTTTTTGGGAGTCTAATGTCATTTGAAACCTGGCTAAATTTCCTATCCGACGGTGTCAAAAATTTCATTCGAATTTAACGTAAAGGTTTTTCAGACTCATACTGTATATGTAGTCATAGATCGTAGCAGATTAAAAGTTAATTGCACACACGTGTCCAAACTTTTATTGATACAAGGGTTTTTTTGCAAAAAGCCTCGATTATAAAAAAGTGTGCATTTTCTTGGCATTCCATCGAAGCATGATGTAAATATCGACAATGTAAACAAACCCTTTGTTCACGCATGAGTAGCTACGCTTTTTCTTTTGTTTGTTGCTTCGATGATATGATGCATTATCAAGCTTTAATTCATTTTGACTTGAAAAAGTCGAAATAAGCCAGCCGACTCTTTTTTCCAGAAACCACACGAGAAGGATCACCTACTGTAGCTTCAGCTGATGTTATTGCTGATTTCAGTAATTGATCTCCAGTACGTTACTTGGAGTATTGGCTTGATTCTTACATAAACATCTTTTTTCAAATAATGCTTTGCGCAGGGTGGTAGGAAAATTCTCTATGACGTCATTTGTAAGCTTTGATTACTAAAGCTCAGCATGAATACCTATCCTTTAATAGTGGCTTTTGAAACTCGTGTTCCTATTCAACGTAAAACTTCCTCATGTTTAGGTCAAAAATTTAAAGGGAATACTAAGTCGAATGATTTCACTTTAAAGGGTTGATGTCCTATATGGATTAAGCATTAAGAACACAGCTTCTGATTTCGGCCTTATATTGTTGTCATTATTTATGAAATCTTTTTGGAAAAAGCTTTGCTACAAGTGTTGTTCCTCTATACATCTTAGTCATATTCGATATAATTTTGTAGCGCAGGGCGCAGGGCGGTGTAGTGAAATTAGCTTTACATATGGGTGCGTGTTTTTGTTACTAGAGTCAAAGGGATTTGAAATAATGAGGCATTATGTAATGATGTTCGATCTTGTTTACCTCAGACCGAAAGTATCTTGTCTCGTCAGATGCAATATTTCAAGAGAATCCAACCTCGAACCCAGGGCTTCTTGCCTTTTAGCCAAAAGCAAGAAACCCTGGATTCGAGGTTCAAGAGAACCCATCTCCTGAATAGTTCTTATTTTACAAGAAAATTCAACACCATTTTATTGTTTTTTGACCAAATTCGAGGCACGTGTAAAATTGTTCTTGAAAAAAATAGCGTCAATTAGCAAATAATATCAACCTGCAGCAACCCAGGGTCTCTAATTTTATATCCATATAGTGAAAAAGGGACAAAAGAATACGCTCTGAGTCTATACTTATAAGTTTAATTTTCTTACATATATTAATTTGAATGCTGTTTGTGTTTATGGTAGCAATCCGAATTTACAATGCGCCCTTTTAATTAAGAATAGTAACGCCCATTTAACTGAAATTATGGTCTCTCGTGTGTTCTCAATATAGATCACAAATTTGGTGATGGTGGGCAATTGTGCAATTGTGGGGTTTGTCCTGACACTAATATAAACAACAACAAACAGTTGAACGAACGGGGTAGCACCGCGAGCAACCGCGTAAGGAAAGTTAACCTTGTTTTGCTGAGATCTCGGTAATGCGAACTGGCTGTTTCTCGTGATCACACATTTGAGTCTTCATCTATATCGCTATATTTAAAGTGCTATCGCTATATAGCGTGTCCACTGAAATAATATGAACACAGAATGCGATAATGCCAAACATTTTCAGTTAATACTTTTGAGAAAATGGATAGTGATGAGGAGCTTGATTTGATGGTCCTCGCAGTTCTTTTAATCAAAAAAACGAAGAAAAAGAGAAATATGGGTAAAGAAAATTTACAAAACTCATATTGACAACGGATACTTTTTAACGCAGTTGGAAACTTACCCATCCTCAAGAAAACCATTGTTTTCTACCCATAATAATTCAAAGTTTGACTTGTTCTCAAAACATCAAAACAGGTTCCCTCACAATTTAACGCACATTTGAATATTTTGTTTGGATTTCAAATGTTTTTGTTGAAATACAAATTTCGAATGTCAGCATTTGAGCAAAATCCTTTTATCACAGCGATAGGACCATTTTTTAAAGCGATAGAATTGAAAACTTTTTCATTTCTTTCGTTTTCCAAAATAGACCCAAGAACTATAAAATAGGACACAAAAAAACGATAGATATAATCGATAGAGCCTTTTCCATGTCCACTAAAATGAGTTCTAAAAATTATAGCGATAGGACAAAGCGATGGGTTCAATCGCCTTCAAAAGAGATTCTTAAGGATAGCCATGCCTCGGTTAAGTAAGCTGATTTTGCTTATTGGAATTTGCACGTCTCTTGATCCTCAGCACCCACCTCGTACCCAGGGTCATTAGAATCTCTTCGCACCAAGACATCACATGTTATTACAATCCATGAATGAGCGCACATAATACACTAGGCTTGCCTCTCTTTCAGTAAACCATTTCACATTCTACAATGATTAACAGCTCATGTCACATCAAATCAACAAACGAAAGTTTTGTTATATAAAGAAAATAGTTTTGTCAATATAAAAGAAAAATTTGTATTTTACAGATCAGATTCTATAAATTTTCAAGAATAATGGAAATTATACTGAAACCAGCACACGTTCTCAAAATACTTGTATACAACAGAATATACTTTTTTCATTAGTACCCATTCAGATTCCTAGGATTGCAATTAAAGCAAAAAACTATCTGTATCAAGACAATACAGATAGCAACAAATGAAAACAAAATAATATAAAACAGTTTCACTACAAAAAACACAATGATGATTAGGAATACAGGTACACTATATCTGTAACTACCACGCAAGTTGGGTGTGGGGGGTTGGGGGGACAAAGTTGGTCCAAATTCGGACCAAATTCTATCTACAAAGTTCAAAATCAGCGAAACAGTCATTCATGGTATGATTATGAAAATAGAAAATTTTCATTGTAAAAAAGTAAATCTCTAATCTGTAATATACTGTAAGTTATATATATATATTTATAAGTCTTGGATAGAAAAAAAACATATCTAAAAGTTCATTTTGTGAGAAGTATTTCAGATGATCAATTTGTTTCTTTCCACTTAGACCAATGACTTTCGTCATGAACATTCCATTCCTTTGAAAATTCTTCATCAGTAGAGTCAACCATTACGAACTTGAGAAATTTAGCTGCCACGCAAGGAGGAAAGATTTGACCTTCCCTTTTAACATGATCAAAATATGACGTATGCGGTAGTTCTTGTTTCTTTGCTAAATCATAATGTTCCCAAAGTCCTTCTGTGTCAACAACACCTGGAAGCACACTTGCAATTTGAACTCCAGTATCTTTAAGTTCGATTTGTAATTGCATAAACAAACGATGAAAAGCCATCTTAGTCACACCGTACGTGGTAGTGCCAATTTGGGCATGAAATGCAACACCAGTACCCAAATGAATAATTCTACCTCGACCCTTTTTTAACGGTGATAAAAACATTTGGGTTAAAAGCAAGGGAGCTGTAACATTCACAGCTAATGCATACTCAAAATCTTCTCTCTTCATATCAGCTAACCGATCAGGGACACCCACAGCTGCATTTTGAACTAAGAACTTGACATCATCACCATCAGATATAAAAGATTTTATTTTTGCAAGGTCAGCATCTTTACTAACATCAGCAGACATTACATGAATCTTATCTCCATTCTCACTTTCTGATTTGACTTTTTCTAAAGGACCAATCCTTCTACCAAGTGCTAAGATATGAAATGTATTCAATTTCGAGAGTTCTTTCACAAGAGCAGCACCAATGCCGGTTCCAGCCCCCGTTATAATAGCCCAGGACTTCATTTGGATTTTCAGTTTCCCCTATTATAGTGACGAATCAAGATTCATTACAAAGTCATAATGGCAAAGGTCAAAAAGTCAAACATTTCCAAATCTACGGTTGAATTTGATGGGATTAAATTGCCGGTGTAGATGAATATTATTGCACATTGTAGTAATGTTGCATGTCATTGTTGTTTGTATCTTGTGTGTGTGTGTGTATCTTTTGCTATGGTGTATTGCGTTGTGTTATATGAAAGTATTAGATACATGTGTTGTTACATTGCTGCACCTAGTAGGTGGTAAGTGCAGCATTTAGCCAGGCTAATTGCTTGGGTCTCCAGTTGAAATTATGCTACTAAAAATTAAGTTTAATTTATCTAAACCAATTACACAACTGAAGAATGTAGACTGATGAAATTCTCTTAAGAAAATTTTCTATTGCTCCTTCTAGGTCAATTTCGAAACTGTCATTCTAATAGATGGTTAAAATATTGTTTGCGTTATTCTGAAAAAACACCCTATTGGACACTTTTCAGCAATGAGATCTGTCACTTATTTTTACTGTCAAATTGGGCCACTTTTATTAAACAACATTAACAAAAATGTAAAACAATATTTACGCATCTATTGGAAAACAGTTTCCTAAATTAAAAACCATATCCAGATAGTGCAGCATAACATCATGTTAAAGGGATTCCTGCATCCTAATGATATTTCAAGGGAGGATAGAACTCGCAAAGTTGTTTAAGAACTCCTTTTACAGTTTTTGGAAATTCTGTTTCCTTGGGCAGATATTTCCATTTAAAAATCATCAAAATTATGCGATGCATAATTATGATGTATAATAAGACAGTATTTTGTTATATGTATAACTTCTGAAATAGTAAATACTATGACTTCATTCTTCTATCAATCAACTCAGAGTGGAAGCCCTTACTCCATAGTAACTTACAAAGATATAAAATTAATCATAAAGTTATTGCAATGAGAAGTGTTAGCTACTATCTTATTACATCATCATATGCATTGCATAAAATTAAATATAAGATTTTAAAAACGAAATATCTCAAAAACTATAAGAAATTAATAAGAAGAGACTTGTTAAACAACTTTTTGAGCTCTATCATATTTGTTAATATCATTTTAGACGCAGGAATCCCTTTAAACATAATGTTAGTGAACTGTCAGGTGATTTACTTTCTACATAGAATGAAATGAAAAAGAAAGAAGAAAACTACTTTTCGTTAGAACTGGAAGTTTCTTCCGATTTCATCAGCTAACTCTAGTTTTAAAATAGTATTCTTCTTTTCATCCTCTTATAAGTATTGCTCCTGACTGTTCGAGCACCTTCACAGAAGAGATAATAATCTATATACGCTCTAGCAAATGAAAAATACATATAATAATATAAACCATGATGCATGATGGTGAGGCATAGACGATTTCGGAGATAGGACACCATTATGAATATTTTTTCGCGGTGGGGCAAGTTGGACTTTGACCTCCGATCAAATTAAGCAAAACATAAAGGATTGCACTGTGCAAACGACCTTGCGAGTGAAAGAAAAGTTGTTTTTTTATTTCCTTAGAAAGTATAAAATATGCAGCTGGTGAGCAGTCTTTGTTGGACTGCAATCCATCGCATAGAATTCTTTGTTACTGTGTGGAGGGTGATAAAAAACTTCGCAAGTGTGGAAAAAAGTATAAGCTTCAGCGCAGTGTGAAAAAAGTCAGTATAGTCAGTATAGCGTGATTCAGTAATCATTAGAATGCCGTTAACAAAATACGAAGATTTTTTGGAACTTAGTTCAAAGCAACTGTCAGATTACCTAAGTGTACGTGGATTAAATGCAACAGGGCGAAAAGTAGAACTCATAGCTCGTGCTTTTTGCGCTAATAAACTGGGTAAAGGAATCATACAGTCATCTGAAGAACAGAAAAAAATGTTGGAGAAAAATTATGCAAAAAATATCTGCTCTTAATGTTCCAGATCCCAAGTCAATTCCATTAAAAAATCTAAGTGGTAATGTGACACAATGGCCATCAATAACTCTTGGTAACATTTTTTCCTATATTTTGAAGAAGAAAGATTTCAATGCAGATTACATTGGAAAATATAAAGACCAAAAGGCTTACTCTTTTTTTGATAGTGGTTTCGTCGGAGAGATAAAAATTTACGAAGTATCTTCCAAGAAAAAATGACATATATTTACTGTGACATCAGAGCTTTACAGGCTATTCACGAAAATAAAACCTTGTGGATAATAACAAATTCTACAACTAACAAAAACACAGAAATAGTATCCGCATGGTGTCCATGCATGGCTGGTGCTTATACGAGGCTTGCGACCCACATTCTCGCAGGTGGCTGTTCTTTCGTAGGTTTACCATCAACAAAGTGATTGGAGCGCACATAGAAATATTTAGGCGGGTTGAGACTTGATGAATCCAGGCAGCAGCTCTAGCTCTAGCTCTAGCTCTGTTATGCATCACAATTTTTCCACTTGTAACATAAACTGTGAACTTCCATCCGCTCAGGATATCGTTTGTCATTGTTACAAACACCAACAACACAGCGATCATGTTTACACATGATTATAAAAAACGATATAAATCCAAGTCCAAAAGAGTTAAAATAATGCCAGTCCAGTCCAAAATCCAAAATGTAAAACAATAAATCCAGGTCCAAAAGAGTTTAAAATTATGTCAGTCAAGTCCAAAATCCAATTAAAAAGAAATTATTATGTAATTGTAAATGCAAGATCTAAAAGAAAAGAAAACATTTGAGACAACTTAAAATGAGCACAAAATAGAGAGGCAACATGTGGCAGATCAAAACAAAGCAGCTCTTTTATCCGATTTATGTTAAAAGCAAGGCAAAATCATGAATAAACTTTTGAATACTTGGCTTCCGTGGTCCCTGTAAGTTTCAAAAGAAACTGGTCTGAAGCTTCGAAAAAAACTAAACGAAAACGAAAATAGAGTTAGAAAATACAATATGTCCTTTCCTTTTCACTTTCTCCACCAATATGATGCTGAAAATCCAGTGAACCAACAAAGTCCAAAGTTCAACTTGCCCCACCGCGATAAAATATTAATAATGGTGTCCTATCTCCGAAATCGTCTATTATTTAATGTGACATTATTTTCTAAAGACCACCACACAAAAAGTAAACTGCTTCCCTATTTGAAAAAGATTTTCCTGATTGTTATTAGAAATCGTCCAGGATGCCATCATGTCATAAACTTGTTGGAAACATTCACCCTTTCCCGCTCAAAAAGCTAAAGCAACTAAAAAGGTTCGTCGAATAAAAAGTAGTAAAATTTTTTACTAACAAAACTTTGTTATTTCTATCTGTGTTAAACGAGTAAATTTTTTATAATGCCTCGTTCATTCAAACAAAAACAAGAGACGTTCAACCATGAAGCATATGGCCCTTGAGGGAAGATTGCACAAAACAGATATCGATCCGACACTGACTGGGGAGACACAAAGTGGCGTAGAAGCACGACAGCCAGGTCTGTCGGGCAACTGCACAAAACAGATGCAGTCACAATTGCATGATAAGTTTTGGTGCACCAGTTTATTAGACACGATTAGACCTCATCAGTTTACGCATGCGCGGCTTCGACGGTTTTCTGTTAACAGTTTTAAAGATGGCGGTAACCACGCGTGTTTTAATTTGCGCTCTAGGTACTAAGTTCTATTGCCATTTATGGCACGATCCTTGTTTCACTGGATGTAAAATCTATCAGAAGCACTCACCACATGTTTCATTTTCTTATGAAGAGAATGATGGTAGCAGATAGTGGTGTTATCGAAGCTCTATATTGCCTGTAAATGTTTCTGTTGGTATTGCCCCATGTAATTTGTGAGGTTTGGTTAATGCGATTTTTACGTATCCTCGAAGTTTTCCCATGGACTTGGCAAATGTTTTTGTGTCGTTAGATGGTTGATGAAAAACATTTCCAAAAGGTATAGTGCAAACATTTTTTTTCAAGTTTGTGCAACATCTTAAACATTCATAATTTTCATGTACTGGATTTTCGAATGTGAGCCGTTAAACTGAAAATTATATCTATATATATATATATATTAACTCTGAAATTAATAAACTTTCTAGCTTTAGAAAATAAATTAACTAATTATAATAATGATTAAAAAACTCTTTCCTTTTTTTTGTTTACTAATGCAGACATTTGGTGCGCTATTTCCTTTTCGTACCCCCCTAAATGTATCTGCCATATTTTTTTTACTAGTTGGCTCTTCATCACGGAGATAAAAATAACCCTAATCCTAACACCCTTACCCAACCCTGACCCTGGACGGAGAGTGTGGGGTGCGAAAAGGAAATAGCACCGACATTTGGTATATTCGAGATTTTCTCACTTCCACATTTTTGTTGTTCCGAACGAGATTGAACAATGCTGAGTATTAATACATATAAAAAAGAGACTTGATAACTGGACACATTCATTAACTATTCTTCCCGTTTCCTTTTCTTTACTTCAGGTTTCACGATTTGTGCTTCTGGACACGATGATAATAAATGCTGGTTCATTGTGTATTCCAGTCTTTTTACTGGATCCTTCACGCCAATGTATCTGGTAAGTTAAGGGGAAACAGTTCTGATAATTTTAGCAATTTGTTTGTATGGAATAATATCTAGAAATATGAATTTACCTAGCTTTCATCTGATTGAACTGATGGTGAAGGCTCTCTCCACCTTGTTCCCCGTAAACACCACATGCTGATTTCCATTTTCTGACAAATGGAACAAGATGATCTTCCATGATGTGCATTTTAGGGCTTATGTTGACGTTAGGCCAGTTTAGCCGCGTAAAGTTAAGATAAGAATGAACTGCAATTTCTAAAGGTAGGAAAGTATATTTGAAATTTTTTGATATGTCTGTTTGTGTAGATAAAAAAATTTTCTTACCAAGGGCATCAATGTCACTGGTAGTTAATTCCCTTGAGCTATTGAATATGTTATGACAACGTGAATATTTTTGAAATAATTCACTATACTTATCGCACATGCCAAGTGCCTTCTGATTGATTGAATGATCATTTGTTTTCTTGTTTATTGTGTTAATAATGGAATTGCATATGTGCAAAGTATTTTCTTTCTAAAAAACAATTTTCATTAAAATTTCTTACTGGTTAATATGAAGTACCTTTTTTGAATTTTTACAATTCTTACTTTCAGTAATTTGTGCACATGATTGCCAATGAAGCTTTTCCCATGATATGCCTGCCTTTGGATATTAATCTGCTGCAGACTTACATCAAGAGATGAGGCACATGGCCCAGCACCAATTGGTAAGTTTAAAGCTGCGATTGATTTTTCGATTTCTTCTTTCTCAGATTCTAAATTTTCAACTTGGGGAATGTAATAACTTGCTACAAGGTCAGGATTGCCACCAGCTATGATGTGATATCCCAACTCTTCTCTCAGTAAACTAATCTCAACACCAATGTCAATCAACCTGTCCTCCAGATCATGCCTTTGTTTTAAAAATTTTGTAAATTGATTTTGATGTCTCATGTCAATTTCAGGTTTAGATTTACTTGCCAATTCAAGATCTAACATGTGACATTCTTTTTCCAACATATTAAACATCTTTAGGTAAATACCCAAAGACAAGTGCAGTCCAGGCACTGCAACCTAGAATAAAACTTTATTCTTAATTTTATCTGCATTAAACCATCATTAAAAGGTTTTGCACAGGTTGATAGTAGCACTTACTTGATCAAGTGGCACATCAAAAAAATGTTTGTCAATCACATTGAAGTAGTTCTTGGCATTTCGTACGTTTCCCCCGGCATTCGTGAAATCTTCATAATGCGTCTTTAAATTTTCCAGGGTCCGTGATGTTGATGTCCCTCTGATAAACGTTGGAAATTGCATTTGATCTTGTGTCACTAGACACCATAAGCAAGGATGACGTCCTGAAATTGTCATATATATATTAAGAGTCTTTACTAAAATATATAATTAAATTCTATTGCAGTGAATTAATTTTTAGGGCCGTCACTTACCATTAGCACCAGAAATCCCATACATGGTGCAAAGAAATGCGTAATCTCCGTATATAAAGAGGCGTAGCTGTTTGTTTTCGAATCTAGTTTTCTGCAGCATTGTCACTTGCGGTTGGAATCGCTTCAAGCATGTTCGTAGATTGCTGCTGCTATCCTTCGCTTCAAAAATCGAATATATGATGGTGTTGTCTGGTCTATTGGGTTTGTTGACATTGACAATTTGGTAACCCATCTTGAAACTGTTCCCTCCATGGTCTCCTCCCATTTTGACATGGATTTCATTTTCACAAATGAAAGGATGTTGAACAAGCAAATTGTGTTCTTGCAATTGCCTTAATCGTTTCAAACAATGTCCAACCAGATTGTAAATGTATGCCCATGGAACAAGGATGACTTCAATTGCTGCTCCGTTTACTTTTGTTAAGGGTGCCAGTTCAGCATTTAAACCCGGTCCTACCCAGTCAATTGCAGTTTTCCTTGTCTCCTTTTCTGATGATAATTTTACGTTGAAAGTTTTTAGCCATCTTGAAATATTTCGTAATTGATTCCAAGGAATATTCAAAGTTGATTTCATGGCTGCAACATGTTGTGGTGGAATGACTGCTTGTACTTTTAGTTGTTTTACTATGCTGGAACGTTCACATTCATCAAGGCTTTGAATTACTGCAACTGTTTGTGTGGAAATAGCAGCATTAGATGGGCCAGCAATCATGGATATCAGCTCTTTTGTTGTTTTAGTTCTGACCTGCACACTTCTTCTACTAGATAAGTGAGAATGTTTTGTTGGTATACGAATAGGTGTTATTGTGAGTGGCTAAAAAATATAAAAAATTTTATGATGACAAAGTTATGTAATTTTTTTATAGTCTTACAAACGCATGCATACACACAGTTTCATCCACAAAACATTGTTGTTTTTATTTTGACTGACCTATTCAGACTAAGCATTATTAAGGTGTGTTTACCTTAGAGCCTTTGGTAGGTAGCTGTACACTGTTGTTAGGTAACCTTGACTTTTGCATCTGTATGCCAATGACATGAGTAACACACTCCATGACTTCTTGAGGTACGTCTTCAGAGGAATCAATATTCAGTATATCACTTGTGGTAATAACTGTCTTTTTTCTGCAAGAGTGAACTTTAAAGCCAGTGATGATGAAGTGGGTTTCACATAGTGTGCAAAAGATTTTTTGCATTAAAAGGGCATTTAGGACAACTTGACCTGATTGTATGGAATTTTCACTCGGAAAAACACATTTTTGGCAAATAGGGAAATTGCTCTCCTTTTGTAAGTGTGTTGTGAGGCATGTTCCACAGAAGGTGTGGGTGCAAGTCACTATGTACAGGGGTTTCTTCACTAAGTCTTCACAAATTCCACAGATATAAGGTCTGATATGATCATTTTGTACGATTGAAAAATCTTTTAGGCTGATATCAATATCCTGTTGAGGGGACATAGCATGTAATTTGTTTAGAAGCGATGACCAGCTGCCCTGTACAGAAGCAGGTGATTTGACTGGGCGCCCTTTAATCTTTTTTTTGCTGGGACGACCTCCTTTAGCGTTTGACTTAAATAATATGCAAGTGCTGCAGTTTCCAATGCAGTGTTCTTTCCAAGTTAAAGGGATCAATGTGTGAATGGAACCACGCTTTAGCATGTTGTTCAGCTTTGCATAGCAGTTATTGCAAAAGAATTTTGGATGTATTCCATCTTGATCGGTGTTGAAATCTGCTTTGAATGCAGTACTCAGGTCATTTATGTAATGCTCTATTGAGTATTTTACTCTGTAAGATATGATATTGCCACAAATTCTACAGAGTTTTTCCAGGCAATCATCGTGAGACAGTTTGTCGGCCATATTTATTTACAAAAATCTTCCACTTTGAGGTCTTCTAACTTTCTGTATAAAAATGTTTGCAGTATAAAATTGTGATTAAATGAAAGCTCAAGCAATTGATATTGTATTTATGATTCCCTTTTCGTCTGCAAAACTTCACAAATGGGGAAAAGCTCGATGCAATATGTAAGGGGTTTTGTCCAGTAGTGATGGTGGTCTTTTTAGAATTCAAATTTCCCGCTTAAACAAATTTAATTGTCGACTGTGAGACTGTATTTTGAATATATGTTGGTTGAACTTCATCATAGTGGTTTTATTTTGTATTTACATCATTGTTTAAGCTACTTTTAGGGCTAGTTAAAACCTCTCAGGTGGGGGGTGTAAAATCCAAAACGAGAATTCTATTTATTTCGATTTGAAAACTGACGCATGCGCAAACTGAGTTTCGCGAAGCCAAGCTTTCGAAACAGCCGTGGGTGACGAGGTATCGAGATCGAAATATTATAAAAATTGCTGGAAATTTTGATGGCAAGGTGGCCGTGCCAATATCGAAAAATTTATGAAATTTATAAAAGATACAGATTTATAAAATCTCCGCTAGAAAAATTGCTTCTGTTACGAAGGATTATAATTATAAATAAAATGAAATCGCATCTACGTTTCCCACACTACACGTAAAGAGACTGTGAATGCTCTCGACACCCGCCTAACACTCGACTTAATTCCTTCGGTCCCGCCAGATTCGACGTTTTTGAATGGAAATTTCCCCCGCTGTCTCGACATTTCTAACTCGACCCACCTATCTTGATCAAAATCCTGTGAATTTAGGAGATGGGGAAGGGATACAAGTGGCAAAGCAGGATATAAATATTCTTAGACAGCAGCCAATCAATGAGCTTTAATTTTTGGAAACTTGTTATATGATAAAAATGTATCCCGAGTTAAGAAATATATTAGTTTTTTTCTTATTTAATTCTTCTAGGTACTGCTGTCCGAACCTAATAAAAGCAAAATAATAGGGGTGGTGGGGGCGGTGGACAAAAATATTACATTAAAAAAAAATTCCCCTCTAACTGATAGCCCATATTGTAATGTTGCCTAACTCGACATTTTTCCCGGGTCCCCGTCGATGTCGAGTTAGCGGGGGAAACTGTATTGTTACTATAACATATAGAACTTCAGAATCAATGCATAACTCGCTCGTTTCACCTTTCAATTCTATTATGAAAATCTACTATAGTGGCAATTCTTTGACACAAAGTGCATCTTACAGTTCATTCGTTTTAAAATTATATTGGCTGGTTTACATTGGAGCAATGCTGCTTGTCATCATCCAATAACAGAAGAGCTAGAACAACTTAGTTCTGTATTCCTGTCATCATTTTACAATATGGGCTATTTTAATCTCTTTGTTTGCTCTAACACTTTAGTTGTATATATGTGAAAAAATTATCTTAGATATCTTTACAAGACGTTTTTTAGACGTCTCAAAAGCGGACAAATTAAAATGCGACGTCTTTGTGTCGGCTGGGAATATTTTGCAATATTTTGCTGGTGGCGGCACAAGAAATTGCTTCATGCGCGTCCAAATTGGAGCAATGTTGCATTGCATGAGCGCGAAAAAAGCTCTGGTCTCCCTTAGCTTTATTGGTTAACAAACACCAATAGAAACACGTAAAACTATTGATGAACATAATAGAAAGTTCATTCAACTTCAAAGTTTGGAAAGACCGTCGTAAAGTTTACCATTTTTAAATTAAACTGAAAATAAATAAACAGATCTCTCTTCTTGTCCTCTGATGTGGACACAGGCGAAAGAAAAATATTTCTCAAGCAAAGTATTTGCACATGCGTACTAATAAAGAATAACGTAATTCGAGCGAGACTATTTCGCATTTCGCTCATATTAAGTGGAAATCAACTTTTAAGTGAATTACGTTACTTGGAAGGTTTTTTCAACTTTTAATGACTAATCTATACTCCACAAATTTTGGCTGAGCTCTACCTACGCCTCTGATTCCCTATGATATTTATGAATTTCGCATTTGTATGTGTATAATCTATATATTAATAGCAGATTCTCTGTCTGTTTGTTTGTTTGTTTGTTTGTTTGTTTGTAAGTCACGCAAAATGGTAGATTGAGTTGTGAGCGAAATTATTTCTTTTTTTGTGTGCGACGTGAGTTCGAAGCAAATACATTGCAACCCCAATCGAACGTGACTTTTTTTTTGGCTGATGAACTAATAGGAATAACGTTTTGTTTTTATCATTATTGTTAGTTTTATATTCCACGTTGACTTGGCTTTGAAAACAGTACATCAACTAAATACAAAAAACTAACTGATTAAACATTTTGGACAAAAAGCAGCAGTGGCAGAACGTGGCAGCATATGTTCGGTTTGCCACTAACTCTTGCCTGACTGTCTGAGACGGGTGAACTTTTTTTTTGAGCAATCAAAATGTTTAAAAACCGATAGGTAAAAAAAGAGTATCATATCAAAACAAAATGTTTTTTTTTGCTTTTCTTTTGATAAATTAATTTCTTCTTTTAATTGTTAAGCGTTCTAATCGAACGTTTTTTTATTCTATTTATTCATTTAGCACGTGCCTTTTTTCTCTCCTCCGTGTGAACGTTTTAAGAAGAGAAACCATTTTCCCCCTGTTTGATAGCACCCATGTTAGAGCGCGTAACTTTTTTAAAACAAAAGCTAATAAAAAGTTGAAGTTTTCTCTCTCTACGTTTTGAGTGTATTGTTACACTGATAAAAGATTGGTTTTACCAGAGGTTGTGACTTCGAATCTGCTTCTGGTTGAGCACAAGTTGTACGAGCCGTTTATAAGGAAATTTGACGTTTATTGATAGAGTGATACAGAGCAGGTGGATATGGGCGGCGAGCGACGCCGCCTTGGCGGCTAGTATATAATTTATTTATCTAAGTGTATATAGTAGATAGCAACTATTAAGCAATAGTTAATGCAAAATCACAAAGCTTTATAATGTTAGTAATCAAGAACAACCACGTTAAAGTTGTTATTCAAAGTTTCTTGACATAAACTTTTTTTATACTTTAGTCCTTGATTCTCCTCTTTTAAGTTCTAGTTAAACTTTGAGAACTCCGTTTATATGTATATATGATAATAGAAAATGTATTGACAAGAATTTATTTATTGTATTTATTTATTTATTTTGGTTCGCAGAAAAGATATCGTTTGCATGAATTATTTGCTGTTATTGTACCTTCCATTTATTTCTATCTCATAAATTGATACGTCTTAGTTCCCCTCTGCATTAATCATCCTTTTACAGTAAACGTTTTGAAAACAATAACTTCAAACCTCATCTTAAATATATCTTTTAAAAGATGTTTTTAAGAGGTCTTAAAGATAAGAATTACCTCTTTTAAACGTCTTAAAGATCCACTTAAAAAAACGCATTTTAGATGTTTTCTAAAAGACATCTTTTAGAATGCCTCTAAAAGATGCATCGAAAAGATGCTGCAAAAACGGACAAATTAGACTTCTTTTAGACTTCTTTTAGACATCTTTTTCGCAATCTTTTAGACGTCTTTAAGACGTCTTTTTGCCGCCTGGGAAGATGTCCGGCCGGATATCTCAGACGTCCGGCCGAGAGTTTGAGATGTCCGGCCGGGCGTTTTGAAACTAGTCTTGAAACATCCGGCCGGACATCTTCACTCAAAACGTCCGGCCGGACGTTTGTAAAAATCTGGTCCTGAGAATTGCTTAGAAGTTCAAACACCCGGCCGGGGAATTAATATCTCCAGCCGGATGTTTATAAAAAAGATGCTTTCTGACCTCCACCAAACTCGATGTTCTGGTCCTATATACGGTTAATACTGTCAAGTCTGTGAATAATGTATTTAAAGACACCTGGCCAGACGAACGAAAGTCCGGCCGGATATCAGGATGTCTAACTTTTTCAACGTTCGAAGACCATGCATTGTACTTGTATGTGCTGGCACCAAAAGATCAAAGCTAATAATAGAAATCATTTTACCATTAGGTACTTTTGGATTAGTAAAGAACACATCATAACCAGGAAGCTGGAGTGGTGAAAAGATTACTTTATTACTTTCTCCTTCGACCACTTTGAAACTCTCTCCAGCTTCGTGCAAAAGTATTTGATTTTGAGGACCAGATGTTTATGAAATCCATCAGTCAGGCGTCTCAGTTACCTCATACCCGGCCGGATGTTTGAGATACCCGGCCGGACATCCAAATACCCGTCCAGAGATCTTGATGTCCGGCTGGGTGTTTCAAAAGTCCGGCCGGACAACGTTAGCTGGTAATTTTCAGGACCAGATTTTTACAAACGCCCGGCCGGACGTTTTGAGTGATGATGTCCGGCCGGATGTTTCAAGACTAGCTTCAAAACTCCCCGCCGGACACCTTATTTCAAAACTCACGATAGGATGTCCAAATCTGTCACGGTAGCTTTGTAATCTTCGCCGCTATTTGGGCAGATATGGTAATGTAAATCTTCTTCATTTTCAGATAAAACTGGTTCATATTGAAAACCCATTACTTATTCTCATACAAATTGAAATGTTACAAAATGTTGATAAACTGGCGTAATTAAGTAATTAGTAAAAGGTATTAGAAAAAACGCATAATTAAAGTCTAGTTTAAATCATGACTTTAACACTTTCTGAAAAAGGAACTTATTATCAAAGACCATCTGCGCCCAGTATATAAGGTGCCATTTAGGTAGTTATTAGGAGTTTAAAAGTCAGATACCGCTGCCAACTCCCAACATATATTCAATTTACTTCTGCTTACAGAACTTTGGTAATTTCTCATAGTCTAAACTGTACTTTAAAGCATCTAACGTCCATATAAACAGATAAAGCGTTCAAAATATGTTTTAGTAATAGCAATAAATTAACTCGTGGTGAAAATGTTTCGAAGATTTTTTAAGATGCAGAAGAAGTAAATAAAATTAATTGTAAGTTATATATTTTTTGTGTTAGAAATACAAATTCCAGTAAGCCATTTACAATTCAAGATATTTCAGTTGAGTTGTTTGAGTGAAAACGAACTACTTTCTGTTGGATGACTGAGATCAGGATTCTCTTTTGAGAATTCAAATGGTACAGGTATGAAGTATAGTTTTTGAAAATTCAGCAATAAATGAAAGTTTGATCGATCATGTATCACAAGAAAGCTAGAGAACCAATGACCAAATATTTTGAAAAAACAATGCGAAGGAGTTTACTTCATCGCAGTGGTTTTTGACGATTTTGCCCACTGGTGAAGATGTTTGCTGAAAATAACACCGAAAAAAGCGCTTTCACAACTCAAAGGAAAATCAAGATGCGAGTAAATACATCTACAGTTTTCTCCCTAATTGACAGCCCTAGTTTGATCATGGAAATATGGATTAAATCATTTGAAGAAATTTTACAGAAGCATAACTTAAGCAAAAAACATGCGTTTGAATACCGACATAACGAAATTTGATCTGTAATATTTTTGTTGAAAACGAAATTTATAAAAGTGGGAGAAATCACTATACTTGAAATAAATTGTGTGGTTCGTAGTTCTACACACCAATGTTTCTAGTTCAGCGTAAATCAAAGAATTTGCTACTGAGATTTTCCTTCTGAAAATGTAGATCTGTACATGTACTTTTTTCTCGTAGACAAGAATGAGTTCGAGTGAAGCACAAAAGCGTAGACGAATTGACCGCTTATATTGCCATGGTTTGAAAAGGATCATTGAGATTATGCACAATGACTATAACGTACCTAAAGACCCAAACGATTTCTACAACTTCCTCAGTACAACCCAAGCAACTTTTCGAAAAACCGTCCATGATTACTCCGACTGTTTATTGGAATTAGGATGTTCGCAAAATGATATAGATCGCATTATTAACTGTCCGATTTATAATGATCTTGAAAATATAGAATTTGGCTTGAAAGATGTTATAAACAACTTTGATGGTAGAGACAATGAGATTGCTTCGCTGCATCAATCATTTACTAGTGGAAATAAAAGAGTGGTCATAACCGGATTGTCTGGTTCAGGAAAGTCGGAGCTTGCGCGTGCCTACTGCCACCAGTTTAAATTACACTACAACAACAACATCATCTTTATAAACGCTGAAAACCCGAATACTATTGAGAAAGATTTACTGGATGTCGCGCAAAAGATTGGATTGTCAAACGTTGATTTCGATGGAATAGCCATTAGTATAAATGTTATGGTTAAACGAGTGTATGACTATCTGACACAACGAAACCACCTGCTAGTATTGGATAACGTCAAGGATTTTGCAGAAATAAAGCGATATCTTCCCAAACGTGATTATAAAGGCGACGTATTGATTACAACGCAGTATGCGCGATGGGGACGATCCTTTAATCATTTGATTTTATCTTTTTTAACACTAGAAGCAACGGTAAAAATCTTAAAAGCAGAATGCAGCGGAGAAGCCACAGAAATCTATGAAGAGTTAGCTAATCAAATAGGATGTCTTCCGTTGGGATTACAGCTGGTCATTGCGTACATGAAAACTACAGGAACTTCGGTTCAGAAATGCGTTGAAATGTTCAAAACATACTATGCTGATGTGATGGTCCAAGATCCTGAAAATCATTATATCAACACCGCAAAGACTATATGGGCCACATATCAAATGGCACTAAACGATTTGAAATTAAATTCAACCGCTACACGAATCGCATTCATCTTGTCGATCATCGATGGGAAATCGATTAGTCAAACCTTCCTTCAAAAATTAGATGATGTTGATGAAATAGCTATGTTAGACGCAAGAGCTTTGCTATCTAAATATTCTTTGGTTCAATTTGATGAGAACTACCGAAACGTATCCATCCATTCATTATTGCAGCACGTAATTCAAGAATCGATGTCAACAATGGAGAAGCAAAGAGCTGTTATCGATGTTATAACCATGTGCAGAAATGCTCTTGAAGAAAACCAGAATCACAAACATTTCCAGTTTGGAGATCACTGGTCTAATCACATTTACCACTGCATTTTGACAAACACTAACGAAATGGGAAAAATTGATGGAATCATTGACATTGTGAAAGGATCAGTACGATCATTGCTAAATCATGGCCAATTTGAAAACGCTGTCCATCACTTAAATTGTTGGCAAAAGAATTTCACATTTTCAAATGAAGGGTTGATCTACATCGACTATTTGAAAGCCAAGTCATTTTACTGGAACGGGGATTATAAAGAATGCAAACAAGTAATGGAAGAAATTGTCAAACCAAATATTATAAAAGTAGTCAATGTCAATACCCAATCAAAAATACTCTATGTATATGGTAATTGTTTATTTGATAATAACGCAAATATTGATGAATTGCAAAGCGTCTTAGATACTGCCATATGGAACGACCATGAAATCGACAATAAATGTCGATTAAGAATCAATCTCTTAAAATTGAAGAAATCGTTATACACCTGTGACTTTGATGAAATAGATACAATATTAAACGGTATTTCCACTCAAGAAAGTAGTAAAATTGGAAGAGAATTATTACTATGCCTCACAGAGCTACAAATCCTCAAAGGCGATAATAAAAAAGCACTTGAAACAATTCAAAACGTATACAAAGAATGTAAAGATATCCATGGCGATGAAAATCCAGCAATTTATCCAGTCAAACTTAAACTATCAGAAGTACTGGAAAAAGCTGGTAGAATTCATGAAAGCAACGAAATCGTAAAAAGTTTGAGAAAGCAAGTGAACATTCTTTTATCAGAATCACATCCAACAACGATGATGGTAAAAGAAAGAGAAGCTGCAATGAAAATCAAGAACGGATTATATCTTGAAGCTGTTACAACATTGACAGATATCAACGAAATGCAAAAAATTATTCTTGGAAATCTACATCCCAGTACATTAACAACAAAGTCGAACCTGGCTATAGTTTTAAAAGACATTGGCAAGTTTGACGATTCCATGAAGTTACACGAAGATGTATTGCATAATTGGACTGAAATACTAGGAAACCAACATCCGCGTACGTTAACAACAAAGTCAAACTTGGCCGTTGTTTTGAGTGATCAAGGCAAGTACCACGAATCCACGAAGATATACAAGGATGTACTGCATGTTCAGAATGAAATACTCGGAAACCAACATCCAGATACATTAACAACAAAATCGAATTTCGCCCTTGTTTTGAATGATCAAGGCAAGTACGACGAATCCATGAAGTTATTCCAGGATGTATTGCATGTTCAGAATGAAATATTAGGAAATCAACATCCGAATACGTTGATCACAAAGATGAACCTGGCCGGTGTTTTCAAAGATCAAGGCAAGTACGACAAATCCATGAAGTTGTACGAGGATGTGTTGCATGTTCAGAATATGATACAAGGAAACCAACATCCAGATACATTAACAACAAAGTCAAATTTCGCCCTTGTTTTGAATGATCAAGGCAAGTACGACCAATCCATGAAGTTACTCCAGAATGTATTGCATGTTCAGAATGAAATACTCGGAAACAAACATCCGAGTACGTTAACAACAAAGTCGAACTTGGCCGTTGTTTTCAGTTATCAAGGCAAGTACGACGAATCCATGAAGTTATTCCAGGATGTATTGCATGTTCAGAAGGAAATACTAGGAAACCGACATCCCAGTACGTTAACAACAAAGTCGAGTTTGGCCGGTGTTTTTAAACAACAAGGAAAGTACGACGAATCCATGAAGATATACGAAGATGTATTGCATGTTCAGAATGAAATACTAGGAAAGCAACATCCAGATACATTAACAACAAAGTCGCAGTTGGCCGTTGTTTTCAGTTATCAAGGCAAGTACGACGAATCTATGAAATTATACAAAGATGCATGGCATGTTCAGAATGAAATACTGGGACACAGACATCCCAATGCATTAACTACAAAGGCGAACCAGGCCTTTGTTTTGAATAGTCAAGGCAAGTACGACGAATCCATGAAGTTGTACGAAGATGTATTGCATGTTCAGAATGAAATACTAGGAAACAGACATCCCAGTACGTTAACAACAAAGTCGAGTTTGGCCGGTGTTTTAAAACATCAAGGAAAGTACGACGAATCCATGAAGTTATACGAGGATGTATTGCATGTTCAGAATGAAATACTAGGAAAGCAACATCCAGATACATTAACAACAAAGTCAAACTTTGCCCTTCTTTTGAGTGATCAAGGCAAGTACGACCAATCCATGAAGTTATTCCAGGATTTATTGCATGTTCAGAATGAAATACTAGGGCACCAACATCCGAGTACGTTAGCAACAAAGTCGAACTTGGCCCTTGTTTTGAATGATCAAGGCAAGTACGACCAATCCATGAAGTTATCCCAAGACGTATTGCATGTTCAGAATGAAATACTTGGAAACCGACATCCGGATACGTTAAGAACAAAGTCGAACTTGGCCGTTGTTTTGAGTTATCAAGGCAAGTACGACGAATCCATGAAGTTATACCAAGATGTATTGTATGTTCAGAATGAAATACTAGGAAACAGACATCCCAGCACTTTAACAACAAAAGCGAACCAGGCCTTTGTTTTGAAACATCAAGGCAAGCACGATAAATCCATGAAGTTGTGGGAGGATGTATTGCATGTTCAGAATGAAATACTAGGAAACCAACATCCAGAGACATTAACAACAAAGTCAAACTTTGCCCTTGTTTTGAATGGTCAAGGCAAGTACGACCAATCCACGAAGTTATTCCAGGATGTATTGCATGTTCAGAATGAAATACTAGGAAACCGACATCCGAGTACGTTAGCAACAAAGTCGAACTTGGCCTGTGTTTTGACCTATCAAGGCAAGTACGACCAATCCATGAAGTTATTCCAGGATGTATTGCATGTTCAGAATGAAATACTAGGAAACCAACATCCGAGTACGTTAACAACAAAGTCGAACTTGGCCGTTGTTTTGAAAGCGCAGGGCAAGTTCGACAAATCGATGAAGTTATTCCAGGATGTATTGCATGTTCAGAATGAAATACTAGGAAACCAACATCCGAGAACGTTAACAACAAAGTCGAACTTTGCTGGTGTTTTGAATGATCAAGGCAAGTACAACCAATCCATGAAGTTATTCCAGGATGTATTGCATGTTCAGAATGAAATATTAGGAAATCAACATCCGAATACGTTGATCACAAAGATGAACCTGGCCGGTGTTTTCAAAGATCAAGGCAAGTACGACGAAGCCACAAAATTATTAGAGGATGTATTGCATGTTCAAAATGAAATACTTGGAAACCGACATCCGAGTACGTTAACAACAAAGTCGCAGTTGGCCGTTGTTTTCAGTTGTCAAGGCAAGTACGACGAATCCATGAAGTTATACCAAGATGTATTGCATGTTCAGACTGAAATACTGGGAAACCGACATCTAAGTGCGTTAACAACAAAGTCGAACTTGGCCGGTGTTTTGAAACATCGGGGCAAGTACGGCGAATCCATGAAGTTATACCAAGATGTATTGCATGTTGAGAATGAAATACTGGGAAACAGACATCCCAACACGTTATCGACAAAGTCGAACTTGGCCGGTGTTTTGAATGATCAAGGCAAGTACGACCATTCCATGAAGTTGTACGAGGATGTATTGCATGTTCAGAATGAAATATTAGGAAATCGACATCCGAGTACGTTAACAACAAAATCGAATTTGGCCTTTGTTTTGTATTATCAAGGCAAGTACGACGAATCCTTGAAGTTATACGAGGATGTTTTGCATGTCGAGAATGAAATACTAGGAAACCGACACCCGAGTGCATTAACAACAAAGTCGAACATGGCCCTTGTTTTGAATTGTCAAGGCAAGTACGACAAATCCGTGAAGTTTTACGAGGATGTATTGCATGTCCGGAATGAAATACTCGGAAACCGGCATCCGAGTACGTTAACAACAAAATCGAATTTGGCCGGTGTTTTGAATTATCAATGCAAGTACGAAGAATCCATGAAGTTATACCAAGATGTATTGCATGTTGAGAATGAAATACTAGGAAACAGACATCCCAGTACGTTAACAACAAAGTCGAACTTGGCCGTTGTTTTGAGTTATCAATGCAAGTACGAAGAATCCATGAAGTTATACCAAGATGTATTGCATGTTCAGAATGAAATACTAGGAAACAGACATCCCAGTACGTTAACAACAAAGTCGAACTTGGCCGGTGTTTTGAAGGATCAAGGCCAGTACGACAAATCCATGAAGTTATACGAGGATGTATTGCATAATTGGACGGAAGTACTTGGAAACCGACATCCGAGCACGTTAACAACAAAGGCGAACTTAGCCGTTGTTTTAAAGATTCAAGGCAAGTTCGACAGATCCATGAAGTTATATGAGGATGTATTGCATGTTCAGAATGAAATACTAGGAAAGCAACATCCAGATACATTAACAACAAAGTCAAACTTTGCCCTTCTTTTGAGTGATCAAGGCAAGTGCGACCAATCCATGAAGTTATTCCAGGATGTATTGCATGTTCAGAATGAAATACTAGGACACCAACATCCGAGTACGTTAGCAACAAAAAGTAGTCTGGCCGGTGTTTTGCAACATGTAGGTAAGTACGACGAATTGATTAAGTTATACCAGGACGTCATGTGGGAAAGTAGAAAAGTAGGTTCTGAATTTTGATTGGCTCATGGGACTGCATGTTCGCTTTTGATTGGCTCATGGGACTACATGTTCGAGGGTCAAACTGTAGGTAGACTGTCTGAATGATGCTTTGTAATAGTTATGCAATAGTGAGGTGGATTTCAAAACTTTTGATTTAACAGATTCAAGTTAAAAACAAAAGTTTGTATTTAGAGTGATTCCTTTTGAAGCAGCAATGAAAATACTAGTGCAATTTCTGGAAAGTTTTGGGAGGCAAACGTGGTGTTGAGAAGTACTGCGTAAGGCATAGGAGAAATTTTCCTTACCGTTTCCTCTTTATTGCATCAATAATGCTATCTAATTGTTAATTTCACATCTTTTTCATGATCATCGTCAGGACTATCTTTATTGACAAAAATCACAAAATTAAAATATTCATTACGTTCCTTTTATCTGTAAACTTTATAATACTTCTCTTTAGCTCAAGTAAAAACAACTGCAAACCAGCAATGAATATTATTTGAGTCCATCAGCTCAACAAACATCTGACGTATTTTGGTTTTGGACGGAATGATCCTTACGCAGCCCTTGATTATTGGAAAAACGTTTTTTCAGCTATATGTCTTGTTACGATTTCATTATAGTTATTTGACTTTACATCTTTACTTATACAATCACTGTAAATGAAATATTTTTATGTAGTGTAAACCGTATGTTTAACTTTTTCAAAATTACAAAAATCTCAAAAGTCTCAAATGCTACAAGTCAAAATCTTTAATCTTTTATATAAATAAACTTATATATAAGGAAACTCTCATATATCCAACTTTTTCTTTTTCGTCCATTTACGTAAGCTGGATTTCCATTAAATAAATTTCGTTCGATCGTGTGGAAAGGTTACGTCCAGTGATGTCTTGCCTATCTCAGTTAGCTGAAAGTATATTAACGTGAAAGGAATCTGTAAAAAGCCCAAATTTGTTTCCTCTGCTGCTTATACACTTTTGTTGAGTGAAAATCCAGCATTGACTCTCCTGAAGACATACAGAATATCAATATCTCTAGATCCTATTCACATTATTCATTTTTTTGT
Source organism: Turritopsis dohrnii (assembly GCA_027922465.2). Classification (NCBI taxonomy): domain Eukaryota; kingdom Metazoa; phylum Cnidaria; class Hydrozoa; order Anthoathecata; family Oceaniidae; genus Turritopsis; species Turritopsis dohrnii. Next base: position 193,258 of record BQMF02000520.1, read on the forward strand.
TGGTTTTGTTGTTATAACCAAAAACCATCTCTCACAGCATTCAAAGTTTTTGTGTTTTATTTCAAGGGCAGAAACGTTCGCTTTTTAAGCGGTTTTGGCCCTTTTTCGCGAAAGTTTATGCCTTTGGAAATTTCAAAGCTGCAAAACGCGAAAGTTTTTTTACATCAAATCATAGATAATTTCAAAAACGCGAAAGTTTTTTCACGTGAAAAAAAACTGTTTTCCCAAACAAACTTCAGCGGTGCATTGGTGAAGATCTCTATTGCTGAAGTTTTCCAATGAAAAAAGTTTGCCGATGACGAGACCGAATCTGAGTGTGAAGTTGAAGAAAATTAGTTAGAGTTTTTTACTTTTTCTTTAAACAAACAAAGACACATTATAAAAATTAATAAAACATAGTTATGTTCTTGCTCATTCGCAAAAGTTTTTTCAAGCAAAAATAAACTTTTTCTTTCGATTCGCAAAGCTTTTTCCACGAACTTTGTTCCAAAAGCTGCGAAACGCGAACGTTTATTTCTAAATTTTCGAGGGTTTTTTTGACACACGTTTCTGCCCTTAAAGTACTATACTAATAGTCAGTTTTAAAATTTTTCTTGTTGTTTTTAAACTATTTTCATTCAATTTTATTCCAAAAAGGGGTTACATTTTTTTCCAGAGATTGACATTTTTCACGAGAAATGTTTTTTATCTTCTCGGTTTCTACTTCTAATTATATGCTTAATTTTTTGTTTGTTCGTAAAAAGGACTTTACGACTGTCAATGTTGTTGTTACGACTGTTCATGTTGTTGTTCATTTTTGCGAAACGGAATGGAGCCACTTTGGCAAGATCAAATTTTGTTATTAGAATACTAACAAAGAGATCCGTTCTGCTGCAGACAATCGCTGATATTTCTTACAGGACATAGCAAAAAGTTTCAATTGGCTTACTTATGTCGCATGTTTTGACTTACAGTCGGCTCCCGGTTATTCGAACCTCCAAGAGGTATTAAGATTTAGTTCGAATCAACGGGAGTTCGAATAACTGAAAAACAACTTTGAAATGGTCTATTTCTAATTTCATGAAATGCTTTAAGGACGAGGATGTATGTACTGGCATGGTGAGGGGTATTGCTCATTAAAAACTACCCTATAATAATAGTAACAACGTAGTAATTATTACGGTAGCAGCGATAGCGAATACCGTATTAAAACACCCTTGGACTACTACTACTACTACTACTCCTCCTCCGGCCGAAATGGCAGTTTAGTCTACGATTTAGAGTCTGCGAGTCCCCACTAAAAACTCAATATACATTCTAATGAACGAACGCAGCCTTTTGAATTTTCGAAGGGTTTAAATCATATACATTCAAAATAAGTTTTCTTTGATATTTTATCACTTAATTGATGAAGGAATGGATATTAATCAAATAGGTCTACATAAAACTGGGACTTTTAGTTACTTATGATACTGAATCAATGTACTTTGGCACTTGAAAATAGATATGTTTTTCATGTCAGTAAAGCACAGATCAGACTTTCTTATTACTTTCTACGTTTGTTAGCTATCTGTTATGTCTTTGAACATCAAGGTTTTCAAAAATCGAGTTAAAAAAGGCAGTTATTTGTTTGAATTCATTTTCGGTTTCAAAAAATTATAATTCAAAACAACATTTTTTTTTCGAAGAAACGTGTTTTTTTTCTACATAAGCTCTTACGTTAAAAACAGCTCATGCATGTATAATTCTTTTGTCTTCTAATAAATTAAATTGCTGGTGTGTTACGATTAGACCCTATTTACACGAGTTAGTAACTTTAAACATTATTATCGTTTATGCCTGTTTTCCACCAGTAAGATATCTCATGAAATAACGTTTACAGAACGTTTAAGAACTTTAAGTAAAATTTCAAATTTAAAAATATTCTTGTGGCAAGTACTTTTGCTGCTACCGTTTTGCGCCATCTGGCTCTTGTTTGTCTTTAATAAATAAGACTTTACATTTACTTTAAAATATATTCTTCCAATTTTGATTGTCTTTTGGCCTCTCAACTGAACTTTTCGAATTTTTTTTAGGAGACTACCTAGAGTTTTCGTAATTTCATATCCATCGTTATAATTATAGGAACCACCATTCGAGCAAGTCTAAAGCAACAACAATTTTCTACTTTTTAAGATCTGATCCATTAAACAATTGCTGTGTTAAAATTCCTTGAAAAGCAGTAAATCTTGTGGGTGATCTGGGAATGGGAATCCCATGTTTACTGCAATTTACTGGAAACAGACAGATGATAATATTGCTACAAGAACTGATGAATAAAATATTTTAAATATGGTTATTTTTGAAATAAAATGGCTGTGTTTTGTAAATTTTTGAATTTCTTAGTTGGGAAAAGTTCGAAGAACTGCAGGGTTTTATCGGAGCAGGACGCAAAAGTGGTTCGAATAAACGAAAATTCAAATAAGTGAAGGTTCGAATAAGGTAATTTACAAAGGTTTGTTAAGGGAAATCCAATGGGAATTAAATTAGGTTCGAATAATCGGGAAGTTCGAATAAGTTCAGGTTCGAATACCCGGCAGGCGACTTTAGATACTAATATTGTGGATTATAATCTTATGTTTACTTTGCAATAAAATCACTTTTACACCATAAAATTTTATTCAGTTACTGTTATGAATTCTTATTGCAAGCTTATTATGCTAATCATTTGTTGACATCAGTATTTGACGTGATAGTTCCAAAAGTCTACCTACCTACAGTTTGACCCTCGAACATGCAGTCCCTTGAACCAATCAAAAGCTGAAGGCTTGCTGTTCTTATTAATTTTAATTTTTTTGGCCTTTTTCATCCTAAATTGCTCTTAGTATTAAGAACAGTTTCAGATCCGACAGGGCGGGATGAAAATTGTCCCGGGACGGTTTTTACATTGCGATCATATGATGAAAATCATCCCGGGACAATTTTCATCCCGGCAGGGCGAGACGAGACGTTTTGACGATATGGTGGGTTATTCGACGTTTAGATGGGTTATCTTATGATTAATTTGCAATAAGACCACCTTTAAGAGACTCTGGGATCGTGATTCAGTTGAGTCAGCCGGTCACAAATGTGCAGGTTTGGCTTCAAATTTTATATGATAGCGAGGTCTCGGTTAAGCAAGCTGAATTTGCTAATGTGAGCACCCCTAAATCTGCTTTTGAATTCTTTGCCAATCAGGAACGATGGATAATACAGAGTTCTAACCCCTAAAGCGTTTCAAATTTGCCAGGAATAAGCTTATTTTAGTAAATCTTAAATTCTTTGTGAACCTTCGAATTTAAGTCCAATTTAGGCCGTTCATTAGTTGATCGTTCATTATCGTTCATTAGTTGGAGTTGTAGTAGAGGAGGAGAAACAAGGGTTATTTGAAGACTTTTGTTCCACTGGTAGTCCTAAAGTCAACATCATTCATTTAAAAATAAAAGCAGTTTTAGGAAGTTTCGCAACCGTGTGTTTCAAATGATTGACGAGAAGATAAATAATTAAGAGTTGCGCCGAAGTGATATTGAAGATGTGGAAGTGATATTGAGAGCAAACACCCATCCTGGGATAACCTTCATCAAGGGATCCAAAAGAGAACTAATGAAATTGCTACGCTATTACAAGCGAATGGAAATTAGAATTAGAATTAGAACATGTTTTTTAAACAAATTAAATTTATAGAAATAAATTTTATCGTGAAAGAAACATTCTGATAATTTTAAAGAAAAGTTCAACGTCAGAGTCTATTGTTTTTCTGGTAGAGTTGCTGAAAGGTTCTTTTTCGCACAAGTTGAGCTGAAGATGAATTTTGCCATAATAAACGTTATTCAATTTTTACAGAAGCTTCACGAGTTTTTTTGTCTTTTATACCATAACACAAGAAGCAATGCAATCCGAAAGGATTTTATAATCCGTATAGAACTATCTGTATCTGTTGTTATACAATCAATTTGAGTTCATGTTGAATTTATGTTGAAGATGATTGAGACTTGTTAAACAAGACTTTAGTTGGAGTTCAATAACAATCAGTCGCATCCACCACCTCCACCACCACTATCGCATCCACCACCTCCACCTCCACCTCCACCAGAACAACCACCATCATCATAGCCACCGCTACCGTCAAACCAGCCACCACCACCGGACCAACCACCACCGCCGCCACCACCTCTGTGTGGATTAGATTTCCGCGGACCTATAGAAAAAGTCGTTTGAGATGTGAAGAAATTGTTACTTCCAAAGCATTTTCACGAAGGAGAAGGCTTCACTTCCCTTAGTAAATAAGGAGAAAAAACGCATCAATGAAGAATGGTATCGAGACATGATACTTACGTGAAGTCCCTCCCGAACTAACACAGTTGCCCATCTCGAACTTTTTGATTGAAAAAGCCTGAAAAAATATGGCAGCATATATGACGTAGCGATATCAATCAACTTTTATCTCATATTTTAAGCGAATTCATCACAGATTATTTCAACGAAGCATTTTAAGGAATCGTCTTCTCCCTTAATATCGCCTGACAATATCACGTTTCAGACATTCAAAATGGATTCCATACAAAATTCTACTATCCAATATTTCTAGCGAATGAAATGGAATTCTTTTCTGTGGCGTCTGATTTCTGATAATGTTTCTGACATGAAACTTCATTCAGTAAATGTGAGACAGCCATAAATTCATAACACATACATGGGGCTGTTTAAAGTCATGTCGAATGTGATCATCTGTCCTGAACAATAGACCTTCTCATGAATTACGTCACTACAAACAACGTCTAGTTTTTCGGCATCACTTTATACGACCGCATAATCGTCGAATTTAATAACAGCTTGATTGAACTTCGTTGAAAAACGTGCACGAAAGTAGTGACAGCGTGTAGGAAACACATGATGATAAATTCATTCGACATTTATGCGGCTGTCTAAAGGCTGAAATACACGATCAGTTTAAATGGATCAATTTAAACTGACAGTTTTTTTTTTCATCAGTTAAAGTGTTGAAACGCACCTGTCTACACGTTCAGTTTAAACTGAAAAAAACTTTCATGTTTCTTTTTGTTTTACCATGGACAACGCAGTGCAAGGTGCAGTAATTGCAGCGTTTGTGGCTGTTATTGTAAAAACGAAAAAGAAAAAAAAGTACAAGAAAGAAACGAACAATTTTGGTGAAGCCGTGGTTACAATGGTTTATTGGGTGCACACGACACGTTCTTAAATGAATTTAAGCGGAAAGATCATTTGTAGAACAAAAAGTTTTTGCGTATTGAACCTGATACTTTTGATGAATTACTACTCCCTATTGAACATTCAATATGGAAAAGAATTCTACCTTTTATTCAATTTTTCATTTTGTTTGCCATTTTCGATGTTCAAATAACTGCTCGCTTCACTTTTACACAAAGTTGCTACAAAATCATTCGGAATTATTCTATGTGTTGAAAACAAAAGAACAAAATAACATCTAGTTTATCTCATGATTTCAATAGAATATTTTCATCAGTTTAACTGAAGAAGATGAACACGTCCATCTTTTAAAAAAACTGATCAGTTTAAAAGGATCATGAAAAATTCATCAGTTTTTTCTGTTTACACGATCAGTTTCCCCTATCATCAGTTTAAACTGTCAGTTGTTTTCAACTCTTTAGATATATAAATTCTGTCATTACGTTTGTGTTTTTAATTATTATTCATAAGGTAGATGTGAATGGATTATGTATTTAAGAAGTTCATTAGTTATTACTGTGCAATGAAATGTTTATGCATTATTTTGTGTTATGGTAATCGTTTACGTACCTGGGTATATATATATATAAGTTTGGGATTACGATTTTATTTGTGACTTTTTATCTTCTGGATAAATTTTTGTTTTAAGGATAAATGCGTAGTTGAATTTCATTTTTTGTTGTTGTTTATTTCAATATTCTTATAGCATGATTAGGTTTTCGGTATTACAGTACTACAATTATTATTACGGTATTTTGTTGTTTTGAGTTATTGTTTTTAGGATGAATGCGTATTTGAATTGCATTTTTTTGTTGTTGTTGTTTATTTCAATATTCTTATAGCATGATTAGGTTTTCGGTATTACAATTCAAGTATTAATTTTTTAGGTAATAATAAAAAAAGCATAAAGAAATGAAACTCGTGGTTTTAATCATGACGTTGATGGTTTGGGATTGTTCACAAATGACGTCAACCATTTTTTCAAGATTTTTGACCCCCCCTCCCCCCTCTGTCAACCTGCGTCAACTTTGCGTTGCCCCCTCCCCCTCAGTTGACGTCATCGTTTGAGAAGACCCCCCCCCCCCCCCCCCCCCCCCCCCCCACAAAACAACCTCCACCCCACTTGTCCTTTTGTATGTTAGTTTCTTACGCATTTTTAATAAGACGTGAAAATATTTGCAATGATCTTCGTGTCATTTTTCTCTGATCAAACTCCATCTGTGCTTATTGTTTTCACATTCAGTGGGTTGACGTCAACTAGTATCACATCCCCCCCCCCCCCCCCCCTCCCCCGTCAACCAGCGTCAACTTTAGCATAACCCCCCCTCCCCCCCTAACAGTTGACGTCATTTGTGAACAGTCCCTTTTGGGAAGAACAGACTATATATCATTTCTAAAATTCATTAATGGTAGCAGTCGAGTAGTAACTTTGGAACAAAAGAAAAAGTTGGAAGGTATCAATTTGTTTTGAATTAACATTTTGTAATGTTCGGTTTCGTATGTCTGGGTAAACAGTTCTGTGTTGTATATTGCCATTTTTTTACATTAAAGTTACTTCTCTTCTGCGTATAAATATATTATTCTGAGCCATGTTGCTATTTGTTTCTGTTTTTAATCTTCTGAATGTAACAACAAATTAATGCCTGAAAAAAAACTTTTACACAAGTTAAATTCTGTGACACAACGCATACTGAACATGGTTGGCGAGCGACGCGTACGTACCACAGGAATGGTGGATTTGACCTAATGTTTTCAAAGTTAAGTTCGGTAAAAAGTTTTTACCCGGGATACTAGTCTTATATATAACTAGTATCTCGCGTAAAAGTTTTTTACGGTTTTTATTTTGAAAACATTGTGACGAAAAACGGTGACGAAAAATTTAATAACCGAATCTTGAAAAGAGATGGAGCCGATGTTGTAGAGCTTGAAAAACTGAGCAAAAAAATGTATGGGATCGTTTCGCTACGACCAACCGTTACAGAGATATCGTCGGTTAAAGATTTTGATGACGTCATAGCCGCAATGCCAAAAATAATTGAGGCCCAAATTTTGTGTCACCCCATCACCCGTATCGCGGACCCTAAAAAACGTCAGTTTTCCCTATTGGTTCTCGAGATATTTCCCCAAAAACGTCGCGTTCGATTAGGGATGCAATGCTATGATTCCCCGCGATAGATTAAAAAACTGACGTCACGGCACTTGCTACTATATAATAATCGTAAAAAAACGCATGGCCTAACGAAAAATATGACCACGATTAAGAAGATTTTGACCTTAAAATTTAACAAAATTTATCACTCTCTAAAATAAAAGTGTGACACACACTCGCTATCTTATTATAATAATCCGCGATTGTGCATACCACTTTTATTTTAGAGAGTGATATATTTACTTTTAATTTACGGTCATCGTCCTCTTATGTGCGCGTAAAACCACGTAGACGCGAGAGACACTTTTTTCACGATCATTCCAAAAGCACGTGGCATCATTTGACGTCAGTTTTTTTATGATCACGGGGAATCATTGCATTGCATCCCCAATCGAACGCGACGTTTTTGGGGAAATATCTCAAGCACCAATAGGGATAACTGACGTTTTTTGGGGTCAGCGATACGGGTGAGCGGGTGACGCAACATTTGGGCCCAAATTTTATTTGGTACTGCGGCTATGACGTCATCGAAATCTTTGATCAGCGATATCTCCGCAACGGTTGGTCGTAGCGAAACGATCCCATACACTTTTTTGATCAGCTTTTCGAGCTCTACAACATGGGTACACTTTTGAGTTACGATTCTATGATTTATTTTTTCGTCACGGGCTACGTACACGGGAATGGTGGATTTGACCTAATGTTTTCGAAGTTAAGTTCGGTAAAAAGTTTTTACCCGGGATACTATCTTATTATAATAATCCGCGTTGTGCATACCACTTTTATTTTAGAGAGTGATATATTTGTTTATTTTTTGCGGTCATCGTCCTCTTATGTGCGCGTAAAACCACGTAGAGGCGAGAGACACTTTTTCACGATCATTCCAAAAGCACGTGGCATCATTTGACGTCAGTCTTTTATGATCACGGGGAATCATTGCATTGCATCCCCAATCGAACGCGACGTATTTGGGGAAATATTTCAAGAACCAATAGGGATAACTGACGTTTTTTGGGGTCAGCGATACGGGTGATGGGGTGACGCATCATTTGGGCCTAAATTTTATTTGGTACTGCGGATATGACGTCATTAAAATCTTTGTTCGACGATATCTCTGCAACGGTTGATCGTAGCGAAACAATCCAATACACTTTTTTGATCAGCTTTTCGAGCTCTACAACATGGGTACACTTTTGAGTTGCGATTCTATGATTTATGTTTTCGTCACGGGGTACGTACACGGGAAATGGTGGATTTGACCTAATGTTTTCGAAGTTAAGTTTGGTAAAAAGGTTTTACCCGGGATACTATCTTATTATAATAATCCGCGTTGTGCATCCCACTTTTATTTTAGAGAGTGATATATTTAACTAAATTTTACGTAGGATTTCCTACATTGTCCGCGTAAAACCACGCAGCAGTGAGAACGTTTTTTTCTCTATAATGACGTCAGATTCTACTGTATCATTGATTTGACGTCAGTTTTTTTTATCAGTACATACAACAACGTTCATACGCTTACACGGGACACGGGTTCATTTTCGAAATAAAAACCGGTAAGAAATGTTTTGCCTGAAATGTAGGTTGATTGTTGGCGGCGTGCGACGACGCCTTGGCGTCTAGTCTTATTATACTAATCCGCGTGCGTGTGCAACACATTTAACTTAGAGAGTGTTGTGTTTTTGCTTTTTTAATGGTCAAAATCTTCTTAATCGTGGTCATATAGCGGAAGTTCGACCACGTAAGACACATTCACGATTAGTATAATAGCACGTGGCATTTGACGTCACATGTTTTATGATCACGGGGAATCATTGCATTGCATCCCCAATCGAACGCGACGTTTTTGGGGAAATATGTCGAGAACCAATAGGGATAACTGACGTTTTTTAGGGTCCGCGATACGGGTGATAGGGTGACGCATCATTTGGGCCTAAATTTAATTTGGTACTGCGGATATGACGTCATTAAAATCTTTAATTCACGATATCTCTGCAACGGTTGATCGTAGCAAAACGATCCCATACATTTTTTTGCTCAGTTTTTCAAGCTCTACAACATGGGTACATTTTCCAGTCCCGATTCGATAATTGAAATTTTCGTCACGGGGTACGCACACGGGAACGCGTCGTATTTCTGCAGATTCTTTTCGAAATTAAAGTCGTAAAAAACTTTTACGCGAGATACTATCTACTTATACTAATTCGCGTGCGTGTGTAACACATTTAACTTAGAGAGTGTTGGTTTTTTCTCAAATTTACGGTCAAAATCTTCCTAATCGTGGTCATTTTTTCGTTAGACCATTGATAATATTGACGATTAGTATAATAGCACGCGGCGTGACGTCAGTTATTTTTATCGCATCACGGGGGAATCATTGCATTGCAACCCCAATCGAACGCGACGTTTTTGGGGAATTATCTCGGGAACCAATTGGGATAACTGACGTTTTTTAGGGTTGGTGGCACGGGCGATGGGGTGACGCAACATTTGGGCCTAAAATTTATTTGGTACTGCGGATATGACGTCATCAAAACCTTTGATCGACGATATCTCCGCAACGGTTGGTCGTAGCAAAACGATCCCATACATTTTTTTGCTCAGTTTTTCAAGCTCTACAGCATGGGTACACTTTCCATTTCGAATTCGGTAATTAAAATTTTCGTCACGGGGTACACACACGGGAACGCGTCGTATTTCTGCAGATTCTTTTCGTAATTAAAGTCGTAAAAATCTTTTACGCGAGATACTAGTCTACTTATACTAATCCGCGTGCGTGTGCAACACATTTAACTTAGTGAGTGTTGTGTTTTCTTAAAATTTACGGTCAAAATCTTCTTAATCGTGGTCATTTTTTCGTTAGACCATTGACAATTGACCATTAGTATAATTGCACGCGGCGTGACGTCAGTTATTTTTGTCGTACCACGGGGGAGCCATTGCATTGCATCCCCAATCGAACGCGACGTTTTTGGGGAAATATCTCGAGAACCAATAGCGATAACTGACGTTTTTTAGGGTCGGCAACACGTGTGACGGGGTGACGCAACATTTGGACCTAAATTTTATTTGGTACTGCGGATATGACGTCATTAAAATCTTTGATCGGCGATATCTCTGCAACAGTAGATCGTAGCGAAACGATCCCATACACTTTTTTGATCAGCTTTTCGAGCTCTACAACATGGGAACACTTTCCAGTCACGATTTTGTGATTTAATTTTTGGTCGCCTATTTTCGACACATCCTTTTCGAAATTATAGCAGTTAAAAACTTTTACGCGAGATACTAGTCTACTTATACTAATCCGCGTGCGTGTGCATACCACTTTTATTTTAGAGAGTGTTGTGTTTTTGTTTTTTTAATGGTCAAAATCTTCTTAATCGTGGTCATATAGCGGCAGTTCGCCCACGCAAGACACATTCACGATTAGTATAATAGCACGGGGCATTTGACGTCAGATGTTTTTATGATCACGGGGAACCATTGCATTGCATCCACAATCGAACGCGACGTTTTTGGGGAAATATCTCGAGAACCAATAGATACACTTTTGAGCTGCGATTCTATGATTTATTTTTTCGTCACACGGGGTATGTACACGGGAATGGTGGATTTGACCTATTGTTTTCGAAGTTAAGTTTGGTAAAAATTTTTACCCGGGTTACTAGTTATCTTTAATTACTACATTGAGACAACCTAGTTCCCAGGGCGTTTGAGCAAAGCGTTTTCCATATCTAGGAAATAATTCACCATAAACATTTACAAGTTAGAAAATTCCTGTCCTACATAAAAAATGAGAATGTGTTACACATCATTAAAAAACCATCTTTTGACTTTTGGAATGACTTTGGGTTTAATGAATTCACCAAGCAAGCAAAACCTTTTTCCTAGTCGAAGCTCCAAAATCTTTTGACGATTGGGCACAATTTGCTAACAAGCAAACGAGAGAAGTAAAATGAGAACGTTTTTTTTTCTATATTGACATAAACAAGATCATTTGACACTGTTGATGAGAAATACGAAAAGTCTATTCTTCCCAAACGATAGCGTTTCCACTATGATAAAGTTTACCCTTGCTATTCAACACAAACTATTTTGATCAGAATGCTTGATAAATATATTATTGTTAATGTCTCAGTGTCTTTATATAAAACACTGTAGTTCTTTAAGTTATTCGTACCAGACTTTTGATGTGGCTTCTAATTTTTCATCTTCATACTCTTGTTTTCATGAAAATACTCAAAGTTTGAGCGAGTCTCGATACTCTTACGAAAATCTTAATTTTGAACCTTGAATATTATATTTTTCATTGCTAGATTAGGGAACAGCTTATATACAGACATAACAAACCAAGGAAAAACCATATGCTAAATGTATGTCAAAGATTCTCTTTTCGAACAACAAAAATTACAAGTATAATGCTTAGTCCAACAGTCCAAGTTAAGTAACTTAGTTACTTATTTCAACACCATCCATTTCCTAAAATTGAGCTGTATTCTCAAAATATTCTTAAATTTTGGGGCATTTTCTGCCTGAATATTTTGATAAAGTATCTTCTTACATGTAAAAAAGAGTGCATCTCATCTCGATATAAAAAAAATGTTTCTGTAAATATGACCAAGGAAATTATAGCTACAACAATCAGTTGCTTCAAGATAATGAACTATTATATGTAGAGGGTTGCGCTATGTTGATGTCAGTAGAAATAGAACAATTGAGAAATGGTCTGGGAACGAGCATCTGTTTATTTTTAACAAAGCGCTCAAACAAAGTAAAAACATGATTCTCGTGGAGATTATCTCACAAGAAAACTGCCGACACACTTTTTTCTCGACCTTCTGATAGTTCATTTATCTTTAAGTTGTATTAAAGAAGCGCATTAGCAAATAAACTGGTTACTTTGATTTGCTAATACAGTACAATCGTGAGACCGTCTCTACTTTTCTCTATAACGAACACTGCGAAAAAAAGAAAAATTTTGGGCAGTTTTCCGCTGGGGAAATTCCTAAGTTTCCTTATAGATTAGAGAGTGGAAATTGATACTGAAAATTTCCCACAAGATTCCGGAATGAAAATTTCAACTTCGGATTTCCCAGACATTTCCAATTTCGGAATTTTTGCGACTATCGGAGTTATCATGGCGGAGTCAGACACATGGACATAATATATTATGCATGCTTTTAAGAAATTAGCTTACAAATGGAACTCAACAAACGTGTGAAGAATAGCATGTAAAAGGTTTTTGAGTTACAGGAAAAACTATAATATGGCTAAAGTGTTAAAAATTAAATCCGTTTAACCATAAATAAAAATCGTCGAAGTGATAACACGACAAGAGAAAATAAATATATAAAAAAGAAAACAACAAAAAACTAACAACTAAAGCTGTAGGAAAAGGCATCTTACTAACAAGCATTTATTGTTTCCTAGCCCCTTGTATCACTTTTTGCTTCAGCCGGGATACTTTATAGTTCCAGTAGCTGATTTTATATATATATATACTCTCACAAGTATTTTGGTTTAATATAGCTATATTTATAATAATAAATAACCTTTGTCTAGATCCACAAGCTATAATTTAGCCAGTCTTAAAACACTAACTAATTCCTGATTTAGCTCTTTTATCAAGGTTTTGTGATTTTGATACTTATCTCATGTCTGAATTGAACTTATATATGTTCACATGATCACAACTAACTGTAGAACAAAACCGTGTCACTGTTTTTGAAATAATTATATATGTCAACCAAAAATAAAAGCTTTAGTTTAGGAGTTATATAGCATATATATATGCTAAGTTCTTTTTTAAATCATAACTTTTGAAAGACACTATCATTTAAGAAACACTGACACTGCTTTTGAGTTCAATCTTTCGCCAACATGATAATTTTCAGAAAGAAATTTCAGAAATTAGTGTCACAGGAACTCTTCAAATACAGATGATTGATGACTCAAATTTTTAACTATTTTACATTATATATATTTATTGATTTACTGAACATTATGTTATAACTAATTTCCAATGTTCTCATTTTATATATTTTTATATATAAGATGTAGTAAACATTATATTCTATGTAACAGGGTTCAGACAGATCCTGGAAAACCTGAAAAAACTGAAAAAATGGTTGATTTTGAAAAAATATCATAAACCCTGGGTAAACCCTGGGCAACGCATTAGTAACCATATACTGAACACGGTTTTTACAGGACGTCTCAATAATTTTGGTGAATGATTGCTGTCACAAAATACGTTCCGCTACAGATTGGAGGATATATAAGAGACAAGAGAAAGAAAGTTCAGTATATGCCAAGTACCATTTCACACGAGGTTTAGGCTCCTTGGCAATGGTGGAAGCATTATGCCCAAATAACGGTAATTGGGACTTGTGAAAAAATACGATAGCGGGATTTGTGGACTTCAGCAACATCAATCGTCACCTCCTCCATCATCACAGCCACCTCCTCCATCATCACAGCCACCTCCTCCATCATCACAACCACCATCACCACCATCATAACCGCCATCGCCGCCATCACAACCGCCATCACCACCATAATAGTCATCATCGTCGGAAGAGCTATCGTCATGGTGACCATTAGGCCTACCACCTCGATGTTTACGTGTCCTAGATCTCCGCGGACCTAAAGAGATGTCACTAAGATGTCACTTGAGATGATTAAAAAATCGTGTAGCTCTAAATATCTCATCAGGAGTTAGAAAGTTTTTCTCTAGCGGTAAGGTAACTAAATAATCAGTAATGGCTGATACTTACTCGAAACCCCCACTGAACTTACACAGGTACCCATCTTCAACGTTGATTGAATCCTGAAAAATATTGCAGCAATAGACTCGATATTTGACCCAAGCTTAAAAAGCAAGCTAGCATGGAAGCACAGGCTACTGGGATAGGTTAGTTTCGAATACACGTTTTATGGTTTTATTGTGTACGTATATGGTCGAATCTCTATAATTCGAACTTTTTCTTATTCAAACGAATTTCATGGTCCCTTCACCTATTTTTTCTTTGCAAATGAATCTCTGAAAATCGAACTTTCCATATATAACGAATGTTTTTTCTGTCCCTTGTGTGTTCTAATTAGAGAGACTTTACTGTATATAAAAAGGATAGCAATTTTTATGAAGAGCAAATTATATGAAGATATATTATAGAGATAAGCATCTATTGTACACAAAGTAATATTTCACACGAGTGTGAATCGTTATGACTTCTCATAATTATCAAAAACCCATCAGAATTACCTTACCTGAAATATATCTATAATATTATGAAATAAGAGTGATATTTATAATATTATAAATATTTTGATATTACTGCATAGAAACATAATGTGTGTTTTGTTTTTTCTCAAGGTGATCCACCGTAGTGCTTTTTATCTGCGATGATGAAATTCTAGAGAACTGCTGTTTAGCTATGAATGGAAGACACGGAGGAGAGCATGATGTTGAATAGATATTTTGAATTAAGAGGGAAAATTTGGTTTACACCGAAATTGTTTGGATGTAAATTATTGATTTCGTTAACTATTAATTAATGTAAAAATACATTAAAATAAAAATTTATGTCAAACGTTGTGATCAGTAGCTAGTTAATTTATTTCTACTTATTTGTTTTTCAAAAAAGTAAATCCAGCCTTTTGATTGGTCGCTTTCCATTTTCCATCATTCTTTCTTGGGTTACTAAGTCATAAAGTTCTTTTACTTTATATTGTCAGGGTTATACCTGTTATTCAGCCTCGAAATGAAAAGGATATTAAAGCTTAAAGGTCGGTTCACGGCAGTGAAAAACCTCACTAGGAAATAAATTCAGTGTGAAATATATAAACCGAAAAAAAAATAAATTATTGAAAAAACTCCAATTGGAAGTTTATCATTTCTCTCAATTTAAATTGAATTTCTCACGGGTGTGAACTGACTTTCGTCACTTCATCGCTTATCTAAGTTGTCTTGACCACATGAGTTTTATGATTGTGAGCTAGCCTTTAAAGAAAAGCTGCAACTATGGTGATCATAAGCTGTCCCAGGCCTTAAATATGACTTGCGCAATACCGTAATGTTTCTAATTTAGCGCGAATCAAAAAATAATAATATTTGGTTATTTATGCTATTTATTTAGAATTCAAAAAATACTCCCGAAAATCCTCAATAACTTAGAAGAACCTGCGTTGAATTAGAGGTTTTATTATTATTTTGAATATCCAAACCGCGTTATTTGATTAGAATCTCGAAATTGAATTTAAAAATTCTCGCTAAGTAGACCTTCCCGAATCTCAGTTTAAACTCTAATCTGTGACTGAGTTTCATACCTAACCTCGTTTTTATGCGATTCATTGTTCCACTGATTTCATTACTTTATAACTTAATAATAGTCTCTATTATTTCCAATTCCCATTCCGATATTTTAAATCTTTAAAGGGAGGTTAGACACGAAAACTCGGCCACAATGCATCGTTTAAACATAAATTCGAGACGGTCTATTAGAAAACTTACGTTGCGCTATTCAATTAGGACTGGTTTTCACTTAGTTGTAAGTGCTTGCAAATGGAATATAATTCCATTGTCTTGAGTAGACAAGATGGGTAAATTATGAACTTTTGAATAAGAGTAAAGTATCTAGCGGGGTCTGTTACACAAGTATTAGCATTTTGTCTGTCTGACACGATAACTGTTTGCTTCAATATTTTTTCCTATTATCCTTGTAGAAATCATGTTTTGGAATTTTGTAAAGACTATTCTAGTATACTTTTGAAAAACGTTTGCTTGATATTGTATCATAAACGTGCTGTTTTTTGTATAGCCCTAATTATCGATTTGTCCGTCCGACATAAAACAAGTACTTTTGTAACAGACCAACGATCAATCTGATTGCATAAAGTTTCAATTCTGTGTGAAGGTCACTAGTTAATCTAAAGACTGTGCGTGACGCAGTTATGGGCGTAACGGTCACGAACACACGTGTGGTTGCGTTTCAATGCGTGTGGTTCGTTTCAGTTTTTCCGTTTTTTATCTTCTCACAAACTTATAAATGAATGGAACAGCAAAAACCACTATAAATAATGGGAAAATCACCACAAACATGTAGCATCAAATCTTTTTAAAATGTTCTCATAAAAGCATATATGAGTATACGCTATACTCACTTTTGTAATCAAAGGATAATATTTTCATATTCTCAATGATTGAGAAGAGACTCCTCTGGGACAACAACTCGAAATGAAACAGCTGAAAAGATTTCTCAAGTCGTTTTTAACACGCAATACGTTGCCATTTCGCCATCAACAAAAAGACGAAGAAAATACGCTATCAATTCCACATACGAGTATGCAAGTAAAACACGTTGATAGATGGAAACACTTCTCTGGATATTTGGTGAACATGATCACCTGTTTGATTCTTCTGAAAGGATTCGATTACAATGTATTTTTCTCTGCTGATGTTTTTAAAAATCGATATCCAAAATACAACATGGTCCACTTACGGTTGTCCAGCTCCTTCATGCATGGCTACATCTTCACGATGATTCCAGTCAAGTACTGCTTATCAGAGTTCAGCGTCAGACAAGTGATCGCTTCAGCTGCAACTATGAATTGTACCTCTTTAATTCTTTGCGTGATTGGCTGTAAAGACGGCACTCGAATTTTTGTTCTACTTGGGCAGATTATTTCATCCGTTGCATTTTGGACAGTGCTGACTGTAACTGACTTTACTATAGTACTTTGGTATAAAGAGATAAAAAAGAATGCGGCAAATGTAATCGTGGTCTTCATTAATGCCCTGTTTACATTGATAAGCTTCATGCAAGTTAATGATATGTGGAGTTACCAATCGAACAACGAACGAAATTTTAGAAGATTGAAAGAACATTGTTTCGTAAGTTTAGCTTTCACCGCCATGTTTTTAGTGTTAGCAACTATCAAGTATGACGAAAAGAAGAAGGTTCTGCCAGAGAGAATTCGCTCCCCGAAAAAGGACCAATCAAACGTTACCTGTAATGATAAGAGCCTGCTTACATCGGGACGCTTTCTGTTGTTTCAATCGTACGCTATTTTCTACGCCTTATCCCAGACGTACTCCATCATGTTGCAGAAAATCGTATCGGCCTCGTTTCCGGAAATCAAGGAAAGCACTGAACTGACCGACCTTGAGATAGTTGTTCTCATAGGTTGCATTTGTAGCCTGTACCGAGCAAGCGTTTTATTGACCAAACTAGACCGATTTCGCACGATCAACTTCGTCCTTCACGTTTACGTGGGATCATCCATATTGCTTATTGTGCTAATATTATTCCATACCACTTCATTCCTAGGCCTTTGCTTTATATACGCCAACCTTGGAATATATTCGTTGATTTGGTCGAATCACAACAACGTGAAAAAACCCAGCTCTAGCTGTGTGATGAGTGACCAGGTTTTCAGTACGACAATTCTCGTCGGTGGAAACTCGTACAGATTCGTCTTTACGATACTGTTGACGTTTCTATCGAGTTACGAGAAAGCAAACATTGGCAAGTATGGTTTCGTCTGTTTGTATTTAATGTCCTGTGCGTTTGCAGTGGTTACTGGCAAGAAAAAAGATACGCCTCAGTTCTTAAAGTAAAGCTATGTGTAACTTTGATTTCTTAAAGGTGATGGAGATTCACTCTTCATCTCACATGCTTTTTTTCTCCCGAATTTTCACACTGAGGGTTGACTTGTTAGTAGAGTTCCGCCTCATTTTCATGTATTCAATTGTTTCGCTGCATTTATTATGACATTGCGCGATAAATAAAAGCAATTAAAAAATCTTTGAAATGAGTCCGGCCATAATACGGTGTTTAAATGCATCCGGAGATGTCTATATTCATATTATCGCAGAAAATATTGAAAATACACCCAGTGGGCAAAATCTTCAAAAAGTCAATGCGAAGAAGGCCATTTTCACTGAAATAGTGTCTATATTTCTATAGAACTGTACTCCTTCGCTGTGAATTTTTAACAAATTTGCCCATCTTATATCCAGTAAAAAGACTTTTCTTTTGGAATTACGATATTGTTAAAAGCGCAAACTTTCGCATATTTGACCATGATTGAGGACAGTTACTATATGTGACGCTCCAGGGGGTCTTGATAACAAATATAGCTATATATATTTATATAACGTTATTCTTTTTTTTAATAGCGTTTACTTTAACAATTTTCATCATTATTTTTGTATTCCTGCGTAAGCAAGGAATACTTTGAAACCGTTCGTGTTTTTTTTTTGTTTTTTTTTTGTTTTTGTTTTTTTTTTCACTGTCCAAACCTAGACCAATTTTTGTCGATGGGAAATAGCCACTCAAATCATTAATGTTCCCAACTTACATTCTTTTTATGATTTATGATTTGTTCTACACACCTATTTTTCTAGTTCACCGTAAATCAAAGAATTTGCTACTGTGCATGTATTTTTTTTCATAGACAAGAATGAGCTTTAGTGAAGCACAAAAGCGTAGACGAATTGACCGCTTATATTGCCATGGTTTGAAAAGGATCATTGAGATTATGCACAATGACTATAACGTGCCCGAAGACCCAAAGGATTTCTACAACTTCCTCAGTAATTCTATACAGAAATTTTCAAGTCTTAAGAACAAAGGTCACATCGGAAAATTACAATGGCAGAAGCTTCATCCAAGCAAACTAATGTATTCTCTTTGGATGCTACGTCAGTGATATTGATCATGAAAACTTGTTGCAACCTCAGTGTCGACCACATCAACCAACTAGACGCATTCAGAGAAGTTAGGAATGCTAGCGCTCACTTTAGTTTGAGAACAACCCAAGCAACTTTTCGAAAAACTGTCCATAACTACTTCGACTGTTTATTGGACTTAGGATGTTCGCAAAATGATATAGAGCGCATTATTAACTGTCCGATTTATAATGATCTTGAAAATATAGAATTTGGCTTGAAAGATGTTATAAACAACTTTGATGGTAGAGACAATGAGATTGCTTCGCTGCATCAATCATTTACTAGTGGAAATAAAAGAGTGGTCATAACCGGATTGTCTGGTTCAGGAAAGTCGGAGCTTGCGCGTGCCTACTGCCACCAGTTCAAATTACACTACAACAACAACATCATCTTTATAAACGCTGAAAACCCGAATACTATTGAGAAAGATTTACTGGATGTCGCGCAAAAGATTGGATTGTCAAACGTTGATTTCGATGGAATAGCCATTAGTATTAATGTTATGGTTAAACGAGTGTATGACTATCTGACACAACGAAACCACCTGCTAGTATTGGATAACGTCAAGGATTTTGCAGAAATAAAGCGATATCTTCCCAAACGTGATTATAAAGGCGACGTATTGATTACAACGCAGTACGCGCGATGGGGACGATCCTTTGATCATTTGAAATTATCTTTTTTAACACTAGAAGCAACGGTAAAAATTCTAAAAACAGAATGCAGTGGAGAAGCCACAGAAATCTATGAAGAGTTAGCTAATCAAATAGGATGTCTTCCGTTGGGATTACAGCTGGTCATTGCGTACATGAAAACTACAGGAACTTCGGTTCAGAAATGCGTTGAAATGTTCAAAACATACTATGCTGATGTGATGGTCCAAGATCCTGAAAATCATTATATCAACACCGCAAAGACTATATGGGCCACATATCAAATGGCACTAAACGATTTGAAATTAAATTCAACCGCTACACGAATCGCATTCATCTTGTCGATCATCGATGGGAAATCGATTAGTCAAACTTTCCCGCAAAAATTAGATGATGTTGATGAAATGGATATGTTAGACGCAAGAGCCTTGCTATCTAAATATTCTTTGGTACAATTCGATGATAACAATCGAAACGTATCCATCCATTCATTATTGCAGCACGTAATTCAAGAGTCGATGTCAATAATGGAGAAGCAAAAAGCTGTTAAAGATGTTATAACCATGTGCAGAAATGCTCTTGAAGAAAACCAGAATCACAAACATTTCCAGTTTGGAGATCACTGGTCTAATCACATTTACCAATGTATTTTGTCAAACACTATCGAAATGGGAACAATTGATGGAACCATCGACATTGTGAAAGGATCAGTACGATCATTGCTAAATCATGGCCAATTTGAAAATGCTGTCCATCACTTAAATTGTTGGCAAAAGAATTTCACATTTTCATATGAAGGGTTGATCGACTATTTGAAAGCCAAGTCATTTTACAGGAACGGGGATTATAGAGAATGCAAACAAGTAATGGAAGAAATTGTCAAACCAAATGCTAGAAAAGTAGTCAATGTGAATACCCAATCAAAAATACTCTATGTATATGGTAATTGTTCATTTGATAGTAACGCAAATTTGAATGAATTGCAAAATGTCTTAGACACTGTCATATGGAACAACCATGAAATTGACAATAAATGTCGATTAAGAATCAATATCTTAAAATTAAAGAAATCGCTATACACCTGTGACTTTGATGAAATGGATACAATATTAAACAGTATTACCACGCAACAAAGTAGCAAAATTGGAAGAGAACTGCAACTTTGCCTTACAGAGCTTCAAATCCTTAAAGACGATTATAAAAAAGCACTTGAAACAATTCAAAACGTATACAAAGAATGTAAAGGTATTCATGGCGATGAAAATCCAGCAATTTATCTAGTCAAACTTAAACTATCAGAAGTACTGGAAAGAGCTGGTAGAATTCACGAAAGCAACGAAATCGTAAAAAGTTTGGGAAAGCAAGTGAACATTCTTTTATCAGAATCGCATCCAACAACGATGATGGTAAAAAGAAGAGAAGCTGTAATGAAAAGCAATAATATCTTGAAGCTGCTACAGCATTAACAAAAATCAACGGAATGCAAAAAACAATATTAGGAAATCGACATCCGAGTACGTTAACAACAACAAGTAATCTGGCCGGTACTTTGCAACTTCAAGGCAAGTACGACGAATCCATGAAGTTATACGAGGATGTATTACATGTTCAGAACGAAATACTAGGAAACAGACATCCAGATACATTAACAACAAAGTCGAACTTAGCCAGTGTTTTGAAAGATCAAGGCAAGTACGACGAATCCAGGAAGTTAAACGAGGATGTATTGCATGTTCAGAATGAAATACTCGGAAACCGACATCCGAGTAAGTTAACAACAAAGTCAAACTTGGCGGGAGTTTTGAATGATCAAGGAAAGCACGACAAATCCTTGAAGTTATACGAGGATGTATTGCATGTTCAAATTGAAATACTAGGAAACCAACATCCAGATACATTATCAACAAAGTCGAACTTGGCCGGTGTTTTGAAACATCAAAGCAAGTACGACGAATCCATGAAGCTATACCAAGATGTATTGCATGTTCAGAATGAAATACTCGGAATCCGACATCCGACTACATTAACAACAAAGTCGAACTTGGCCGCTGTTTTGATTGATCAAGGCAAGTACCACGAATCCATGAAGTTATGCGAGGATGCTTTGCATGTTCAGAATGAAATACTAGGAAACAGACACCCGAGTACGCTAGCAACAAAAAGGAATCTGTCCGGTATTTTGCAACATCTAGGAAAGTACGACGAATCGATGAAGTTATACCAGGACGTCATGTTGGGGATGAAATTTTATGAAACAGAAGTAGAAAAGTAGGTTCTGAATTTTTTTAGTGTAGAAGTAATGATGCTTTGTAATGGTTATGCAATCGTGAGGTGGATTTCAAAACTTTTGATCTAACAGATTCAAGTTAAAAAAGTTTGTATCTAGAGTGATTCTTTTTAAAGCAGCAATGAAAATACTAGTGCAATTTCTGGAAATTTTTGGTAGGCAAACGTGGTGATGAGAAGTACTGCATCAAAAGCATAGGCGAAATTTTCCTTACCTTTTCCTCTCTATACCATCAATAATGCTATGTAATTGTTAATTTCACATCACTGGTCCAGTTCGTTAACACATGGAAGGGGTTTTTTTGCTCCAAAACGTGGCTCTTTTTCATGATCATCGTCAGCACTATTTTTATTGATACAAATCATAAAATTAAAATATTTATTACTTTCCTTTTAGCTGTAAACTTTATAATACTTCTCTTTAGCTCTAGTAAAAACAACTGCAAACCACCAATGAATATTATTTGAGTTCATCAGCTCAACAAACATCTGACGTGATTTGGTTTTGGACGAAATGATCCTTACGCAGACCTTGATGATTGGAAAAACGTTTTTTCAGCTATATGTCTTGTTAAGATTTCATTATAGTTATTTGACTTTACATCTTTACTTATACAATCACTGTAAATGAAATATTTTTTATGTAGAGTAAACCGTATGTTTAACTTTTTCAAAATGACAAAAATTGACAAAAATGACAAAGTCTCAAATTCTAAAAGTCAAAATCTTTAATCTTCCATATAAATAAACTTATATATAAAGAAACTCTCATATATTTTTTCTTCGTCCATTTGCGTAAGCTGGATTTCCATTAAACAAATTTTGTTCGATCGTGTTGAAAGTGTTACTGAAAGTACATCAATGCGAAAGGAATCTGTAAAAAGCCCAAATTTGCTTCCTCTGCTGCTTATACACTTTTGTTGAGTGAAAATCCAGCATTGACTCGCCTGAAGACATACAGAATATCAATATCTCTAGATCCTATTCACATTATTCTTTTTTTCTGTTGGTTTCGTTGTTATAACCAAAAACCATCTCTCACAGCATTCAAAGTTTTTGCGTTTTACTTTAAGGGCAGAAACTTTCGCGGGCAGAAACGTTCGCTTTTTTCGCGGTTTTGCCCTTTTCGCGAAAGTTTATGCCTTTGGAAATTTCAAAGAAGCAAAACGTGAAAGTTTTTTCACGCGAAAAACACTATTTTCCAAGCAAACTTCAGCATAGGTGAAGATCTCTATTGCTGAAGTTTGCCGATGGAAAAAAAGTTTGCTGATAACGAGACCGATTCTGAGTGTGAAGTTGAAGAAAATTAGTTAGAGTTTTTTACTTTTTCTTTAAAAAAAGAAAGAAACATTATAAAAATTTAAAAAGTATCGTTATGTTTTTGCTCATTCGCGATTTTCAAGCGAAAATAAACTTTTTCTTCGATTCGCGAAGCTTTTTCCGCGAAATTTGTTCCAAATTCTGCGAAACGCGAAAGTTTATTCCATAATTTACGCGTTTTTTGACACGCGAAATTTTCTGCTCGCGAAAGTTTCCACCCTTAAAGTACTATACTAATAATCAGTTTTAGAATTTTTCTTGTTGTTCTTTAACTATTTTTATTCAATTTTATTCAAAAGGGGGTTATGCTTTTTTTTTCATGAAATTGACATTTTTCACAAAAAATGTTTTTTATCTTCTCAGTTTCTAATTATACGTTTAATTGTTTGTTGGATTTTTGCCTTATGTAAAAAGGACTTTACCACTGTTCATGTTGTTGTTCATTTTTGCGAAACGAAATGGAATCACTTTGGCAAGATCAAATATTGTTATCAAAATACTAACAAAGAGATGCGCTCTGCAGTAGTTAGTCGCTGAAATTTCTTACAGGACATAGCAAAAATTTTAATTGGCTTACTTATTTTGCAAATGTTTTGACTTAGATACTAACCCAGTGGGAAAAATCGTCAAAAAGTCACTGCGATGAAGAGCATTTTTATTGAAACTGTGTGTATATTTCTACAGAAATACACTCCTTCGCAGAGTTTTTTCAATTAAGCTCCCATTTACTATCAAGATAATTATTTGCTATTGCGTTCTTCTGGACCTGTAACAATGCCATAGTTTTCAACGAAATGCCCAAAACCCACCAACCACTTCAAAACCCACCAACCACTTCAAAACCCACCAACCACTTCAAATTCACCAGGTTTCCGCAAACAACAACTGGTTTCTTTGTTGGCAAGGTATAAAATATAAAGTATGCTTGACGTTTATACTCATGAAAAATCATACTCTTTGAAAAACTCAACAAAAATTGTATGGGACTGCACAAGTTGACGATGATCGTTTCCGTCGGTCAAAGATTTTGTTGACGTCAGTACATGACGTGACAGTTCCAAAAGTCTACCTACAGATTGACCCTCGAACATGCAGTCTCTTGAGCCAATCAAAAGCGAACATGCAGTCCCATGAGCCAATCAAAAGCTGAAGGCTTGCTGTTCTTATTTATTTTATTTTTTTTAGCCTTTTTCATCCTAAATTGGTGTTAGTATTAAGAACAGTTTCAGATTTCAGCCTTATTTTATTTTATTGGTCAGCGCCGTAAGGTAGCTGATCTTTCATTTCCCCGTGTCTGTCAGTCCGTCCGTCCGTGTGTAAGATCGCAGTTCTTCACGCCCCTTTTATGCGCCCGTGTTGCTAACTTTAAATTTTACAGTTCAAAAGTAGAAAGTTTAAAGCACGACGTGGATTTTTGGAAAATATATCGCTATTGTGTGACGAAGTAAATATATTACAATGCAGAAAGAGTTCTCTTCATTCGGAATGAATAAATAAATTATTTGTTTTGATGCACCCTCTTCCCGCCCTTTATTTTAACGTAGTGCATTCTGGGAGCGAAACGCTGCTAAAACTTATCAACAAGAACCAAGAAGTGGATTATTTTAATTCTGACAGTCGAATTAGGTTTAACAGATAATATAATAACAATATAATCTTATATTGAAGTGTATTGAATCAAGACATTAACAGTCATGTATCCTAATTGGATAAGAGGAAGAAAAAGTCAGGCAAGTAATTATATGTTTCGTTTTCTCCAAAACATTATATTAAAGATAGGATGCTAGCTTACATACCATACCTTAAGGGAAGACTAGGTGATTCTTGCTGAATTATTCTATTTTATTGTGTTCACTTAAATTTTGTAGCTTGAAATTTGAAATGAATGAAAAGTTATTCAAAAAAGGCCACTGGCCAGGAGACAAAGTGTTATAAAATACGTATATAAGGTAAATGTACCGTAAAGCGGGGTGACTTCGATCAATTTTGCCACTATTTTAAAAGTAACTTCCGAAATACTAAACCATTACTTCTGAAACTTTGGAATCATTACATTACATATTTCTTCTATTTCAGTGCAAAATTTCACATTAACTAAACTTGTAATTCCAGAGAAATAACCTGATCTTTCCAAGAAAACGACAATATCGATTATGGGGTGACTTCGATCAGCTTATGAGAAGCGCCAAATTACTTATAATTGTATTTGACAATGTTTTTAAAGTGCCATTAATACAATATTAACAGACCACCATTTGTCATCCGAGGTAAATGTTCGACCGTAAAAGATCAGCGAATGTTAGTAAAACAAAAGATATTTACGACGTTCACACATGTGTGACCCTCGTTAATACGAAACGAAATTATCATTGAAATTTCATTGTATCTCAAACAAAATTTTTGAGATCTATCATCATGGGGAAAGAGCACGCTTATTAAAATTTCTTTGGTAAGTCATTAAATCTCCCATGAGATACGACGACTTTTCACGAAGTTCTTGCGAACATGTAACTTATAGCGATATAAAACATTCGTTTTTTTCGTGTTTTTATAAACACGATATTATCGATAAAGGAATAAGGAAAAGAAAAACAGAATATAGCGGTGAAGAACAGAATTTCTTTCAGACATATTATAATTTTCTTTACATTCAGCCTCTATACTTCACATATGTACCAAAAATGTCCAGGCTAGACTCTTGAATACGACGTAGAGCGATGACCAATGTGAGCGGTGAAGATTTTGATGTTTTCGTCGTTAATTTCGGAAGAAATTGATTGTTTCGCTTGAAGACAATTATGATGATATTTTACAATAAGAATCTAAATGAAAATCTTAAAAAATGTGAAAAACGCACTTTAATTTCAGAGTTTAAACAGTTTATTTTTACTGATCGAAGTCACCCCGCTGATCGAAGTCACCCCGCTTTACGGTATATAAGCATAATTACAGTAGCAATAACACACATCAGCACATAAAAAGACGAGACAGAGAAAAGAACATTAAAACCAAAACACAAGCAGAAACAGTTACTACTACCTTATTCGTACTTATTAATGCTGGCGAATTTTTTGCAGCACTATTAATTAAGGGAGTTATTATTACAATTTATCGCAAAAATTTGCTCCACCATTAATGAGTAAAAGGATAAAAAAAAATTTATATTTTCAAATTTGTCGCACAAGTTTCTCCCACAAATTCCAAGATGTTTGGCAAATTTGCATAAATAAATCCCCGAAAATAACGATTTTTTTGAGGTTCAATTCACAGAAATTTGTCCAACATATTTTACTTGCATTATACCGTATTTCCTCTAATAAATGCCGCCCTCTATTAAACGCAGCACTTACAGCTAGACATTTGTAATAAAAGCCGCCCTCTAATAAAGGCAGCCTTCTAATAAACGCCGCATCTTTAAAAGAGGCATTTATTAGAAAACAGACTAAACAAGAATTAGTTTAAACAGTTCAATAGTTTTATTTGTTTTATTCTTTCACGTTTGCATGAATATTTATAAAAGTTTTCAACTCAGAAGAGAACGGTGACAGTAATATTGCTCTTCTTCGACATTTTTGTGAACAAATCTTTTGTGTAAAACAGTTTCACTTAATCTTTTTTTGGGATAAGAGGACATTGTTGTTTAGTTTGCTCTTATCTCATTTTTCATTTTGTAATAATTGCCGCCCTCTAATGAATGTCGCCCTCCATTAAACGCCGCATGCAAAACCTGGGATTTGTAATAAATGCTGTTATTAGAGGAAATACGGTATTTGAATCAGGATTAATTCAACCTATATTCAAACCTTACTTTAATTTTAGTTGCCATTTTGTTAGGTTCGACTAGTCCTTAAAATATTGATATTTTCATTATTGGTATGGAAACAATCCTTATTGAAGGAGTGTCCACCTACAAATTTCTTCCCCATCTAGAAGTTTCTCTTAGCAAGACAAGTTGCTTAATTCTGCCTTGTGGAATTTTATTTGAGGGATCATTTACAACTGTGAAAACTTTCATGATTGTGATAAGTTGGAATTGTTTGTATACTTATGGATGCCTGTGTCCAAAATCTTCTAACTGTGTGTAGTGAACTTGCTACCAGAGATACATAAAATGTTGGTCTTTTGTTGGTAAAGTGGATTCACTCCAAGCAGCAATGATGCCTGATGACCAGCGATGACTAGCAATCTTCCTAATTCTGAATGCGAAAAGATTCTGGTCAATGAGCAGATACATCCATACTCATTAGCAGAAATGATTTTTAGTTTGATTGAGAGTATGGGACGTGCAGTGTTTTTAATTTGCAACAGTTTGATTTGATTTGCGTTTTTAGGAAAATTGACGTCAAAAGCACATATTTAGTCGTTGTCATTTTCTATAGTTTTGTGCCATTATGACAAATATTTGAAAATCAGACAAAATTCAATACAAATTATTTCAGATTTCTTTTATAACCAAAGAAAAAGAAAAGTTTAATATGAATTTCCATGAACTGAATTTTACCTAATAAACTTATAGACTTTTCATTGATCATTATTCACCCACCACCATGAAATAGAGAAATTCAGTATTACTATTTTCCCTTCAGGTATAATATTTGATTTGAAATTATGATGCTGTAATTCAAGTTTCTAGAAGGTCTGAATTTCTGAAGGTCTGTGCAGTTATACATAACTTTTTATGCTTTTTATTTAGCAATCATCAACTGCTTGGCATTAGATCTTCATTTAAGCTCATCTGAGGACTACTCTAGTTGGTAGAAACGAAAGTTCACCTGCGTGATTAACCAAACACGCAAGCCCGTAAGAACGTAAAGCTGGAAAGTCCAACTTGTAAAACTGAAATTTGAATCTTAAATAAAACCGATTAAAGTATAAGTTGTTGTAGTTGTTCTTGCCCATATGATTTCTGTTGTTGCGTATTGTATTACCGTATGTAGTTTATATGCTGCCACAAAAATCTCCCTAATTAGGAAAAGGATTTAATTGATTGTTGTGGAAACGCAAGGTTTCCTTTTATAACATTTACCTTTTTTAAGCCGACTTCTGTTCGATGAATCCTTTAGGAAAAAATGCACATGTAATACGCTATTCGGCTCATAGAAATTTGTGTTTTGGTCTCGATGAGATATGTTTAGATCGGTTCTTATATTAGAGGTAATAATCTATAATGTAATGCCAGGCTTCTTCGGTTTTTATTCATTCGACGATTTACTCCTTGTGAAAACATTACAGGGGTCCTTTTTATCACGAGACGTTTTTATGGATTGGATTGGATTTGGAATGGATTAACATTTTCGATTAGCATGTTCATCAACCGAATGCGGGCTTACCCAGATACTAATCAAACTGTATTTTGGAAAGCTAGCCATTTCTTTTGTAAATTGATTACAATCTTTAGACTTAGCATACACTTCGCGCTGACCTTAAGGCCTATGGGCCTCTTGTTCTTATTCGCTTCAACGTGCCACAAACATTGGGATTTGCTCCCACTTAAAGGTGAAGACTGCACAGACAATTGAATCGTTCCAAGCAATGCTTAAGTCATTATCCCGAGCCCATTGTAAATGTCGCCTGTGTGTCAAAAGCTCAATCATATAAAATCGTAAAAAGTATATTACAACATATAGGATATGCAACCTGAGAATCACATTGATTTATATTTTTTCTATTTTATTTCTTTTTAACAAAATGCATCAGTAGTGCAACTAGGCTCAGAAACAGGGAGGTTCCGCAGAAATACGAAAACACGTGTCACTATGGAGACGGGTTTATTATAAATTCCGCTCTGCAACCCAATGAACCCTCGAGTATGTATTTAGAATGGGCGTTATTTATAGGGCGCTATTCTTAAAACATAAGCGAAATCCTTCGACCATCCAGTCGTCTTGTTGTATATTTGTAATCGACTTGAAATGTAACAGACAAGTCTTTTTCCTGTTCACATCTTGGCCATTCAAATTAATGTCGAACTAAGAGACCCTGGGCTCGTGATTTAGTTGAGTCAGCCGGACACAATTGTGTAGGTTGGCTTCAAATTTTATATGATAGCGAGGTCTCGGTTAAGCAAGCTGAATGTGTGCACCAATCTACTTTTGAATTCTTTGCCAATCAGGAACGATTGAGAGTACAGAGATCTAACCCCGAAAGCATTTCAAATTTGCCATGAATAAGCTTATTTTAGTAAATCTTAAATCTATTAAATTTTTTGTGAACCTTCGAATTTAAGTAAAATTTAGGCCGGAATTGAGAATTTGGCAACAATTTCATGTAAACGTTTCACAAAATCGTTCATACGTTGGAGTTATAGTAGTAGTAGGAGGAGAAACAAGGGTATTTTGAGGACTTTTGTTCCATTGCCGGTGTCAACAAAATGCATTGTAAAAATAAAAGCAGTTTTAGGAAGATTCATTACCGTGTGTTTCAATGGAATAACTGACGATAAATAATTAAGAGTTTCGCCGACGTGGAAGTGATATTTAAAGCAAACACCCATCCTGGGATAACCTTCATCAAGGGATTCCAAAGAGAACTAATGAAATTGCTATGTTATTACAAGCGAATAAAAATTAGAACATATGTTTTTTAAACATAGTAAGTTTATAGAAATGAATTTTATCGTGAATGGAGCACAGATTCTAATAATTTTAAAGAAAAGTTCAACTTCGGAGTCTTTTGTCTTTCTGGTAGAGTTGGTGAAAGGTTCTTTTTCGCACAAGTTGAGCGCTGAAGATGAATTTTGCCATAATAAACGTTATTTAATTTTTACAGAAGCTTCACAAGTTTCTTGTCCTTTATACCATAAAACAAGAAGCAATGCAACCCAAAAGGATTTTATAATCCGTATAGAACTACAGTACACTCCCGATAACTCGAACCTCCAAGGGAGAGAGAAAATAGTTCGAGTTATCGGGGCATTCGATAACTCGAACTTTTGCAGAAAAAAAGAAAATAGTTCGAGTTATTAAAAGTTCTTTTTCTTTTCTATTCTAACAAGAAAGGTATAAAGTACATAGTTATACATCACTGAAAAAAGTTCTAATGTCACTCTGTGTCATTGTAGCGGTAACGTCTCTGTCAATTGAAATTGAGAGTGCATTGAGCTTTTGTTGAATATCTTCACCGCATAGACTGAAGGGCATGTAGTCATGCAGCACTTGCAATGCCTCCCGAATATCACTAACTTTTGGGCAAACTGATTAAACCTTGGCGATGGCGAGGGTTTACATGTTCCGTGCATTTTACAATTTACAGGAGAAAAAAAGTTTTTGTCAACTTTGGAAGAACAATTTATATTATTGAGAGAAAAGTAGTCACTTTTTACTGAGATTGTTTTCATTTTTCCTCTGAAGTTCGAGTTATCGGGGGAATTTCTGTCCAGGGGACAGGAAAAATGGTTCGACTTAACGAATGTTCGAGTTATCGGGGGTTCCAGTTATCGAGTGATTTTTGTGAGAAAGTATTAGTGAAGGTTCAACGGGAATTCAAAAACAGTTCGAGTAACTGGAAGTTCGAGTTATCGGGGGTTCGAGTTATCGGGAGTGTACTGTATCTGTATGTGTTGTCATACAATCAAATTTGAATTCATGTTGAATTCATGTTCAGTGATGTTGAAGATGATTGAGACTTGTTAAACAAAACGGTATTTGGAGTTCAGTAACAATCAGTCGCAACTACCACCTCCACCACCACTATCGCATCCACCACCTCCACCTCCACCAGAACAACCACCATCATCATAGCCACCGCCACCGCCAAACCAGCCACCACCACCACCGGACCAACCACCACCGCCGCCACCACCTCTGCGTGGTTTAGATTTCCGCGGACCTATAGAAGAAGTCGTTTGAGATGTGAAGAAATTGTTACTGCCAAAGCATTTTCACGAAGGAGAAATTTTCACTTCCTTTAGTATATAAGGAGAAAAAACGCATCAATGAAGAATGGTATCGAGACATGATACTTACGTGAAGTCCCTCCCGAACTAACACAGTTGCCCATCTCGAACGTTTTTGATTGGAGCCTGAAAAAACATAGCAGCAAATATGACGTAGCGATATCAATCGACTTTTATCTCATATTTTAAGCGAATTCATCACACAGAATATTTCAACGAAGCGTTTTAAGGAAGCGTCTTCTCCTTTAGTATCGCATGACAATATCACGTTGTATCGCATGACAATATCACGTTGTATCGCATGACAATGTCACGTTTCAGACATTCAAAATGGATTCCATACAAAATTCTACTATCCAATATTTCTAGAGAATAAAATGGAATTCTTTTCTGTGGCGTTTGATTTCTGATAATGTTTCTGTCATGAAACTTAATTCAGTAAATGTGAGACAGCCATAAATTCATAACACATACTGTTCAAAGTCATGTCGAATGTGATCATCTGTTCTGAAAAGATTCGTAAACTCGACAAGCCTGTTACACGAAAAAATTAATTACTTGCGAGAATTTTTTTGAAACTGTTCTAATAAAGCGGTACTTCAGAGATTGTTATATCAAAAGAAACATCATTACTTTGCACGCTTATTTCAAGTGTTGATGTGAAGTTTTGAATGACTTTGTAGGGAAAAATTCACGAACAACTCTACTAAGTTGTATATAATTCCCTACAAATCTATAGAAAAATAGTTTCGTGTAAACGAAACATGATTTTTCCGAATCCCGCTAATAGACCTTCTCATGACTTACGTCACTACAAACAACGTCTAGTTTTTCGGCATCACTTTATACGGCCGCATAATCGTCGAATTTAACAACAGCTTGATTGAACTTCGTTGAAAAAAGTGCACGAAAGTAGTGACACCGTGTAAGAAACACGATGATAAATTCATTCGACATTTATGCGGCTGTCTAAAGCCATGTCGAATTTGATGTTCGGCAACAAAACCTGTATAAAGTGACTGTCGAATTTTTGTCGAATTTTACCCGAATAAAAGTAATTGAATTCGACACGGCGATTATGCGGCTGTCTAAAGCCGTCCTTAGACAAAGGATAAACGTATCTGTCACAAATAGAAAGAATTACCTTCTCCGCTTCGCTTTATTCTTTGAAATTTAAACTTTAAACTTTATGAATATTCTGATTATACCCTAATAAAAACACAAACTTTGTTTTGACACTCCACGACAATGACGAAACATGAGAAACTCCACCGTAGTGGTTTTTTATGTATGATGTCAACAATTTAGAGAAGTTCTTTTATCTTAGCTATAAAAGAACCAAAAGAAGGAGGAATACTATTGAATGGTCATACTAGATTGCCGTAGTAAAATTTAATTAATACCATTATTATCTTTAATTACTAAATAAACCTAGTTTCCAGGGCGTTTGAGCAAAGCGTTTTCCATATCTTGGAAATAACTCACTTTAAACAGTTAGAACTTAGAAAATTCCTGACATAAACAAAAAATGAGAATGTGTTACGCATCATTAAAAAACCATCTTTTGTCTTTTGAAATGACTTTGGGTTCAGTGGATTCACCAAGCAACCAAAACCTTTTTCCTAGTCGAAGCTCCAAAACCTTTTGACGATTGGGCACAATTTGCTAACAAGCGAACGAGATGACGAGTTTCGGAAGTAAATGAGAACGTTTTTTTTTCTATATTGACATAAACACGATCATTTGACACTGTTGATGAGAAATACGAAAAGTCTATTCTTCTCAAACGATAGCGTTTCCACTATGATAATGTTTACTCTTGTTATTTAACACAAACTATTTTGATTAAAATGCTTGATAAATATACTATTGTTAATGTCTCAGTGTCTTTATATAAAACACTGTAGTTCTTTAAGTTATTCGTACCAGACTTTTGATGTGGCTTCTAATTTTTCATCTTCATACTCTTGTTTTCATAAAAATACTGAAAGTTTGAGCGAGCCTCGATAATCTTACGAAAACTTTAATTTTGAACCTTCAATATTATATTTTTCATTGCTAGATTAGGGAACAGCTTATAATATACAGACATAACAAACCAAAGAAAAACCATATGTTAAATGTATGTCAAAGATTCTCTTTTCGAACAACAAAAATTACAAGTACGATGCTTAGTCCAATAAAGTTATTTCAACATCATCCATTTCCTAAAATTGAGCTGTATTCTAACAATATTCTTAAATTTTGGGCCATTTTCTGCTTGAACATTTTGATAAAGCATCTTCTTTATATATAAAAAAGAGTGCATCTCATCTCGATATAAAAAAATGTTTCTGTAAATATGATCCAGGAAATTATATCTACAACAATCAGTTGCTTCAAGAAAATGAACCATTATATGTAGAGCTGAGGGTTGCACTATGCTGATGTGAGTAGAAATAGAACAATTGAGAAATGGTCTGGGAACGAGCATCTGTTTATTTTTAACAAAGCGCTCAAGCAAAGTAAAAAAAAAATGACTCTCGTGGAGATTATCTCACAAGAAAACTGACGACACACTTTTTTCTCTCTACCTTCTGATAGTTCATTTATCTTTAAGTTGTTTCAAAGAAGTGCATTAGCAAACAAACTGGTAATACAACAATTGGTAATACAATACAACCGCGAGACTGTCTCTGCCTTTCTCTATAACGAATGCTGAATATCATACGAGGTAAACCCTGGGTAACGCATTAGTAACCATATACTGAGAACAGTTTTGTCTACTTTGGTGAATGATTGCTGTCACAAAAATACGTTCCGTTAATTGATTGGAGGATATAAGGGGTAAGAGATAAAAAAAAACTCAGTATAAATCCCAAGTACCATTTCGCACGAGGTTTAGGCTCCTTGGCATCCGTAACTGTCATGCAATGGTGGAAGCATTCATGCCCAAATAACGAGAAATGGGACTTGTGAAAAAATACGATTGCGGAATTTCTGGACTTCTGAGCAACATCAATCGCCACCTCCGCCATCACAGCCACCTCCTCCATCATCACAGCCACCTCCACCATCATCACAACCACCATCACCACCATCACAACCGCCATCATCACCATAATAGTCATCATCGTCGTAATAGCCATCGTCATAGTGACCATTATGCCAACCACCTCGATGTCTACGTGGCTTAGATCTCCGCGGACCTAAAGAGATGTCACTGAGATGTAACTTGAGATGATTAAAAAATCGTGTAGCTCCAAGTATCTCATCAGGAGTTAGAAAGTTTTTCTCTAGCGGTAAGGTAACTAAATACATAAATCAGTAATGGCTGATACTTACTAGAAACCACCACTGAACTTACACAGGTGCCCATCTTCAACGCTGATTGAATCCTGAAAAATATTGCAACAATAGACTCAATATTTTACCCAAGCTTTAAAAAGCAAGCTAGCATGGAAGCACAGGCTACTGGGATAGGTTAGATTCGAATACACGTTTTATGGTTGTATTGTGTACGTATATGGTCGAATCTCTATAATTCGAACTCTTTCTTATTCGAACGAATTTCATGGTCCCTTCATTTATTTATTCTTTGCAAATGAATCTCTTAAAATCGAACTTTCCATATATAACGAATGTTTTTTCTGTCCCTCATGTGTTCGAATTAGAGAGACTTTACTGTATTTAAAAAGGATAGCAATTTTTATGAACAGCAAATTATATGAAGATATGTTATAGAGATAAGCATCTATTGTAAACAAAATAATATTTCACACGTGTGTTCATCGTTATGACTTCTCATAATTATCAAAAACTCATCAGAATTACCTTACCTGAAATATATCTATAAAATTATGAAATAAGAGTGATATTTATAACATTATAAGTATTTTGATATTATTGCATAGAAACATAATGTGTATTTATTTTTTCTCTCAAACAAGGTGATCCACCGTAGTGCTTTTTATCTATGATGATGAAATTCTAGAGAACTGCTGTTTAGCTATGAAAGAAAGACGTGGAGGAGAGCGTGATGTTGATGAATAGATATTTTGAATTAATCGGGAAAGTATGGTTTACACCAAAATTGTTTAGATGTAAATTATTCATTTCGTTAACTATTAATTAATTTAAAAATACATGTAAATAAGAATTTATGTCAAACGTTTTTTCACTAGTTATAATTTATTTCTACTTATTTGTTTTTCAAAAAAGTAATTCCAGCCTTTTGATTGGTCCCTTTCCATTTCCCATCATTCTCTCTTGAGTTACTAAGTCATAAAGCTCTTTCACTTTATATCGTCTACCTGTTATTCAGCCTCCAAATGAAAAGGATATTCGCGGCAGTGAAAAACTTCACTGGGAAAAAAATTCAGTGTGAAATATATAAACCGAAAAGAAAATAAATTATTGAAAAAACTCCAATTGGAAGTTTATTCTTTTTCTCAATTTAAATTGAATTTCTCACTGGTGTGAACCGACTTTCATCACTTCATCGTTTATCTAAGTTGTCTGACCACTTTGTTAATTTTATTTAACGAAATTATCGGTTTTATGGTTGGGAACCAGCCTTTAAAAGGAGAAGCTGCAACTATGGTGATCATAAGCTGTCCCAGGCCTTAAATATGACTTGCGCAATACCGTAATGTTTCTAATTTAGCGCGGGTCAAAAAATAATAATAGCTATTTGGCAATTTATGCTATTTATTTAGAATTCAAAAAATACTCCCGAAAATCCTCAATAACTTAGAACAACCTGCGTTGAATTAGAGGCTTGTTTTATTATTCTGAATATCCAAACCGCGTTATTTGATTAGAATCACGAAATTGATTTCAAAAATTCTCACTAAATTAGAAAACTTACGTTACGCTATTCAGTTAGGCCTGGTTTTCACTCAGTTGTAAGTTCTTGCAAATGGAATATAATTCCATTGTCTTGAGTAGACAGGATGGATAAATTATGAACTTTTCAATAAGAGTATATAGTATCTAGTGGGTGTGTTACAAAAGTATTAGCATTTTGTCCATCTGACACGATAACTGTTTGTTTCAATATTTTTTTCCTATCATCCTTGTAAAATCATGTTTTGGAATTTTGTAAATTCTGTTCTATAGTATACTTTCGAAAAACGTTTGCTTGATATTGTATCATAAACGTGCTGTTTTTTATATAGCCCTAATTATCGATTTGTCTGTCCGACATAAAACAAGTACTTTTGTAACAGACCCACGATCAATCTGATTGCATAAAGTTTCAATTCTGTGTGAAGATCAGTAATTAATCTTAAGACTGTACGTGACGCAGTTATGGGCGTAACGGTCACGATCACGCGTGTGGTTGCGTTTCAATGCGTGTGGTTGCGTTTCAGTTTTTCCGTTTCTTATCTTTTCACAAACTTATAATGGAACAGCAAAACCACTTAAATACCAGCATCGCCACAAACATGTAGCATCAAATCTTTTTAAAATATTCTCATAAAAGCATATGAGTATACACTATACTCACTTGTAATCAAAGGATAATATTTTCATATGCTCAATGATTGAGAAGAGACTCCTCTGGGACAACAACACGAAATGAAACAGTTGAAAAGATTTCTCAAGTCGTTTTTAACACGCAATACGTTGCCATTTCGCCATCAACAAAACGACGAAGAAAATACGCTATCAATTCCACACACGAGTATGCAAGTAAAACACGTTGATAGATGGAAACACTTCTCTGGATACTTAGTAAATATGATTACCTGTTTGATACTTCTCAAAGGATTCGATTACAATGTATTTTTTCCTGCTGATGTTTTTAAAAAACGATATCCAAAATACAACATGATCCAGCTATGGTTGTCCAGCTCTTTCATGCATGGCTACATCTTCACGATGATTCCAGTCAAGTATTGCTTATCAGAGTTCAGCGTCAGGCAAGTGATCGCTTCAGCTGCAACTATGAATTGTACTTCTTTAATCCTTTGCGTGATTGGCTGTAAAGAAGGCACTCGAATTTTTGTTTTGCTTGGGCAGATTATTTCATCCGTTGGTTTTTGGACAATGCTGACTGTAACTGACTTTACTACAGTACTTTGGTATAAAGAGATAAAAAAAAATGCGGCAAATGTAATCGTGGTCTTCATTAATGCCCTGTTTACATTGATAAGCTTCATGCAAGTTAATGATATGTGGAGTTACCAATCGAACAACGAACGAAATTTTAGAAGATTGAAAGAACATTGTTTCGTAAGTTTAGCTTTCACCGCCATGTTTTTAGTGTTAGCTACTATCAAGTATGACGAAAAGAAGAAGGTGCTGCCAGAGAGAATTCGCTCCCCGAAAAAGGACCAATCAAACGTTACCTGTAATGACAAGAGCCTGCTTACATCGGGACGCTTTCTGTTGTTTCAATCGTACGCTATTTTCTACGCCTTATCCCAGACGTACTCCATCATGTTGCAGAAAATCATATCGGCCTCGTTTCCAGACATCAAGGAAAGCACTGAACTGACCGACCTTGAGATAGTTGTTCTTATAGGTTGCATTTTCAGTCTGTACCCTGCAAGCGTTTTATTGACCAAACTAGACCGATTTCGCACGATCAACTTCGTCCTTCACGTTTACGTGGGGTCATCCATATTGCTTATTGTGCTAATATTATTCCGTACCACTTCGTTCCTAGGCCTTTGCTTTATATACGCCAACCTTGGAATATATTCGTTGATTTGGTCGAATCACAACAACGTGAAAAAACCCAGCTCTAGCTGTGTGATGAGTGACCAGGTTTTCAGTACCACAATTCTCGTCGGTGGAAACTCGTACGGATTCGTCTTTACGATACTGTTGACGTTTCTAACGAGTTACGAGAAAGCAAACATTGGCAAGTATGGTTTCGTCTGTTTGTATTTAGTGTCCTGTGCGTTTGCAGTAGTTACTGGCAAGAAAAAAGATACGCCTCAGTTCTTAAAGTAAAGCTATGTGTAACTATGATTTATTAAAGGTGATGGAGATTCACTCTTCATCTCAGATGCTTTTTTCTCCCGAATTTTCACACTGAGTGTTGATGACTTGTTATTAGAGTTTCGCCTCGTTTTCATGTATTCAATTGGTTCGCTGCATTTATTATGACATTGTGCGATAAATAAAAGCAATTAAAAATCTTTGAAACGAGTCCAGCCATAATGCGGTGTTTAAAAGGAGCCGGAGATGTCTATATTCATATGATCGCAGAAAATATTGAAAATACAGCCAGTGGGCCAAATCTTCAAAAAGTCACTGCGACGAAGGTCATTCTCACTGAAATAGTGTCTATATTTCTATAGAAATATACTCCTTCGCTGTGATTTTTAACAAATTTGCCCATCTTATATCCAGTAAAACGACTTTTCTTTTGGAATTACGATATTGTTAAAAGCGCAACTCTCCGCATATTTGACCATGGTTGAGGACGCTTACTATATATGACGCTCCAGGGGGTTTTGATAACAAATATAGCTATTTATATAACATTATTCTTTTTTTTAATAACATTTACTTTAACAATATTTTTTCTTATTTCTTTTTTTATCTTGTTAACGTTGCAAATAT
This sequence comes from Turritopsis dohrnii, assembly GCA_027922465.2. Classification (NCBI taxonomy): domain Eukaryota; kingdom Metazoa; phylum Cnidaria; class Hydrozoa; order Anthoathecata; family Oceaniidae; genus Turritopsis; species Turritopsis dohrnii. Next base: position 232,080 of record BQMF02000520.1, read on the forward strand.
TACGTAATATTTTCACGTGGTCTATTATTTAGCGAACCGATCCGGTCCGGTCCGCGGATAACTATCCGAACTGGATATTTGCCTTAACGCAATTCAAATAACGTTTTATGGTTTGTTATCAAAATCACCTGGAGCGTTACATTTATTGAAAACTGTTTCCATGGAGATATGTTAATTTGCAATGTTGGATTTTAGAATGACCAAGGTAGAAATGACTATGATTACATGAAGTGATAGAGTAGTGTAGATTAGCTGGAGTGAAAAGTTTTTAACGAAGAAGTTGAAGCCATTCTTAATTTTTTTTTTTTTTTTTTCATCATTTACCATTCGAATTTCAACAATTAAGTAGAATTTCAAAACATCATAACGGTGTGATTTCTGTAAAGAACGTTGTTTTTTTTTGTACACATCCATTGAGTGTCTTTTGTATACTTCACATCCACTGAAGTGTCTTATATGTACACTTCACATCCACTGAAATGTCTTATGTACACTTCACATCCACTGAAGTGTCTTTTGTACACTTCACATCCACTAAATTCGTGTTTTTACGTATCAGTCAAAAGCATTTTTCTATACCAATCCTATTTTGATACATCAAGCGTCTGCATGCTTATTCCTTCAAGATTTAAATTGTGCAAGGGAAAGTCACAGTAATTATCACTATAGACGCGAGATACGTAGCTATGAGCAACTGGACTCGAACTCGATGAATAAACATACATTTCGTAGGGGAGTATTTTTAATACAAAACGCGAAACCGTGGGAAACCGCTCACAGCAGACGATCTACATAAAACGTGCTAAAAGTACGAACTTACGTAAAGCCTGTTGTAGCGAAACCGACAAATAGATTGTTTCAAAAGAATGGTCAATCCAATCGCCTCTGTCTTTACTTTCGGTATTCAATACACTCGAATTGTCGTCTAACAAGATGCATATTAAAGTTTGTGGTCAAATCTTTGTTATTTCAGACTGGAATGACCGAGCAAAATACTACGTAATGCCTCGTTCTGTCGAACCAAAATAACATAGTTTCAACCATATACATAGTTCATGGTGCTTGTGCCCTAACAACTCTCTCCTACCTCGAGTCGTTTATGGCTCGAGTATAGTATTTGTGCTGCGCACCGAGTGAGAGTTGACATATCAATGATCTTCTCCTGAGGTGTTTTTCAAGTCTTCATCAGTGACTGAGCAAAAAAACTGTGAAGAAGCCACGATGAACTTATAATTAACAAAAGGCTGGAATCGATGAAACTTTTGCAAGCATTTGATGCTGCAAACTACAGACGTTTGTATCTGTTTGTATTTGTTTGTCAGATTTGCGCTGACTATGTATAAAGTCTTGTGTACCATATTTGAAGTATACATTCTGACAAAATGTTTGGTACTAAATTACTATAAAGCATGATTCATTTCTCTTAAATTATGACTTTATTAGTCGGTCTTTTTAATGGTTTGTTTGCGAACATCATCGTACCTACTACTTTGCATCCACTGTTTTACCAAGGAGAACGAGAATGAGGTTGTCGAACACGTTTTAATAGAGGGATATTCACATCAGCCGTCTTTCAGACATTCACTACAATTTTTTATCATTGTGTGCCATAAACTTAAAATTATTTCTATTTCAGGAAATTTTGAACAAGAAACAGATGCAACTTAAAACAGAGGCGTAGCCAGAGGTCAGTCAAAATTTGTGGAGGAGAGTTAAGTCATTTAGGGTAGAAAAGGAAAGCGTACAAGTAACCTAATCGATACTTAAGACTGAAAAGAAATATCATAATGTTGAACTCCTCCACTTTTTTTGTAAAACCTCTGTCTGTAAAACTGGTTTGATTTTGTAATCCCTATGGATAAAACCTTATTCTTCATCGTTAAGAAGACAATGGGTTTTTGCAAACTTATTTTTTTCGGTTTTCTGTACGTTCACTTTTCATTTTTCTATAAAAAAACATCTTCAGAATGTTTAAAAAATGGGTTCTCTACTGATATAAATTTTATTGCCAGTTGACAAAAATTCATTGAAATTAACGCGGATATAATTCTTGGGTCCATTTTGAAGCACTCTGTGTATTCCGTCCCAGATCGTTGAGCACTCTCCTCGAATTCAATAAAGATAAAATGGAACAACTGCAACTCAGTTATACTTACAAAAATATATTCCATCGGAACGCAACTTCAAACTACAATTGATCGAGAAACTTGAAACGGTAATAAAACAATAGACCTTTTCATGAATTACGTCACTACAAGCAACGCCTCGTTTTCAAACTAAATATTAATGACGTTTGAGCCGTTTCTAAAGAGAAATGACACCTTAGGGAAAAAGTTATCACGAAATTCTTTTAGTAAGGTTAAGCACGTAATTATTCTTAAACTTGATGACGAGGCGATGCTTGTAATGGCGTAATTCATGAAAAGGTCTATTAGAGACGATGAAGATAACGATACAGATAAAGGTCTATTAGAGACGATGAAGATAACGATACAGATAAAGGTAAACGGTACACGGTCGTTACGCTTTTAAATCTCTCAGCTGCTCACCAAAAATCAAAGATTCGAAAACGACCTTTTTGAAATGGAAAACTCCGATATTCCGAAAGATTCAAAACCAATTCCAACGAAAACTTAAAGATGATGTCAAATGATAACTGATACTCCTACCGCACTCATGTTGGCGAATAAAGCAACTAAAAGGTATAAGCTGTCTAAGGAAGAGCACAATAAACTTTTAAACAATGCAATCACGTCTAAGTATATTAAAAAAGCCGACGCCTAAATCGAGCAAAAAAGGTGAAGCAATCGCCAAAATCAAAACACATGTTATTCAACGGAAAGAATGAAGCCTCTATCACCTTTAATGACCACAAAGCAAAATTCCAGAATAATCCCAAATTTCGACTCACAAATCCAGTCAAGAAAGAATTGGGAGGTACACAAGGTATGCTCGAAAAAATAATAAAAAAAATTCGATTGATCTTTGAAATTAACCAGTGGCAGAACACAATAGAGGTCTTAGAATGGTTTACTAAAATACCGGAAAAAAGAACCACAGATAAAAGAATCACGCCCAGCAACGATAACGATAAACCTACGGTGTATATAGGATTAGCGGAAGCCACTTTCAAAAAACGATCACAAAAATCATAAAATCATATATCAATTCAACATCGAGCGCTACAAAAACGAAACTGAACTTTCTAAGACTTTCTGGAAATTAAGAAAACCGATCATAAGAAAATGTAAGTCTATGACCAATAATGCAATCTATGCTTGGGTAAAAAAATTAGAAATAGAAAAACAATATCATCAACTCATGGTCCGAACTCATTTCAAAATGCCGACATATATAAACAAATAAACTATTACGCCCTTGCGCCCTTCAACACAAAAGATTGATCTGTACTGACCTCACAAAATAACAATTCTAATTGCTGCTGTGTAACGAATAGGATATATAAATGTTCACGTGTATATTTTCGTGATGGCCCCTGCCAAAATAGACGCAAGTAAATCTATAGATATTTGTGAAAAAGAGGAACGTAATTTGTAATGCAGCAGTAGATACCGAGTGTAAGTTTCTTGGGAAGCTATGGCTTTGTCCAATACATTCAACTTTGTCCAATACATTCATCTTTGTCCAATACATTCTTCTTTGTCCAATACATTCACCTTTCTCCAATACATTCACCTTTTGCTGCTGTTTTTTTCAAAAGTATTTATACAGGTTAAGTACACTTCAGTTATAGTAAATGTTATCAATGTGTGTCCTGTTACAACAACAAAAAGAAGAAGAAAAAAAACCAAAAAAAAAAACAGTAAATAAGATGCGAAAAGGAGATACGGGTCAAATAACACGTAAGAACGAGACTCACGAAGATTGATTAGGTCAGAAAAAAAAAGCAAACAAACAAGCTAAGTATATCGACTTCCTTTTTTGAAAAATTGCAATTGTTACAGCGCCGGAAGGTTCTTCCTCGTTCATGTTGATAATAAAACAGTTTTAATGAAAAAATGAAAACAAGAGAACATAGGCTTAAGGTCAGCGGAAACGGATGCTTATAAATCACAAGATTTTAAAATGAGTTTGCAGAATCAAATCTGCATTCATTCTTCAAACGAAAAAAATGTTTCACCACATTACAGACATCTAGAAATGACTCATCTTTTCGATGCAATTCGTTTGGGTCACTTAACGATGATTTTTAGCCTTGTTTCTACAAGTACAGAGGGCAAGAATTTGAATCATTGACCAATTGCCTAAGTAAGTGGAGCACTAATCCTATTTGGAGGTTTAAAATAAGCGAATAACAAAACCGAGGTAGGCGTTATGACGCGTTATGACGCGACAAAACAAATTATTAACTAAATTAATTTTGTCGAGTTGCTAACACAGAATTGTTGTGGCCCTTATTCTTTCTTAATGAAAATACCAATGTTAATATACCGTATTCCCTCTTGTTAGCGCCCTTCTTCAATAAGCGCTTCTCTCTAACAAGCGTCCCCTTTAAGTTGTTATTAGAAAGAATATTATTGTATTTCCTCTAATAAACGCCGTGGCGTTTCTTGCAAATTCCAAATTTTGGATGCGGCGTTTAATAGAGGGCGACGTTGGTTACAAAATGAAAAATCGGACAGAAGAAACTTAAACAATAATATTTCTTTATCCTTTAAAAGATTACAAGAGATTGTGTAAAAATGTTCTACACAAAACATATGTTCACAAAAATATCAAAGAAGTTCAATATCACTGTCGCCGTTCTCTTCTATGAGAAGAAAACGTGGAATAATTTGTTGATAGAAAACAAACAAATCTATTAACTATTAAACCAATTCTTATGTAGCCTGTTTTCTAATAAACGCCGCTTTTCAAGATGCGGCGTTTATTAGAAGGCGGCATTTATTAGAGGGCGGCGATTGCTACAAGTGTTCGGTTATAAGTGCGGCGTTTAATAGAGGGCGGCTTTTATCAGAGGGCGGCGTTTATTAAAGGAAATACTAATAAGCCCTCGAGCGTTAATCAGAATTTTGGAGAAAAAACGAAAATTACGTAATAGAAGCGAAAGCGATTGTGGGTCTGTTACGAAAGTACTTGTTTTATGCCGGACGGACAAATCATTACTTCGGGCTATATAAAAAACAGCACGTTCATGATACAATATCAAGCAAACGTTTTTCGAAAGTATACTAGAATAGACTTTACAAAATTCCAAAACATGATTTCCACAAGGATGATAATCAAAAAATATTGAAACAAACAGTTATCGTGTCGGATGGACTAAATGCTAATACTTTTGTAACAGACCCTTGTCTTCTGGAAATATTTAGATGACGCTTACAAGTATAAAAAATTTTTTTTAAAATGTTCCCTTCTTAATTTCTGAAGTTTTAATGTTCATTTGAGTAGCTTTTCCTTTCTCCAACTTATTAAGGGCGTCAACAACTTATTGAGGGCGTCAGTAGTGTAATTTTTTAACTGCACTAAGAATGACATAATATAGACGCTTATTAGAGAGAGATCGGTATTTTCAATCCCAAAAAAAGACAGGGATAGTATTTAGTGAAACTTCAGCTTTCATTTAAACTTCAGCTATTTCAGCTATTTTGGTTGCCTTTTGTGCAGAGTTATTTCAGCAACAAAATTTGAGTGTTTCTATTTGACGTACATGTTTCCTAAAGTTCTTTTCATTCGCTCAAACAATAGCGTCTGAACGAAAATGTTGATTCTGGTAATTTTGTTGCTGGTAAGACTTGTAATACGAGATTTGTCAAAGCACATTGTTGTTTTTCCGATGCAGACAGATGATGTTTAGATGAATTTCAATGAATGGGAATTAAGGTACTTGATATCTGTGTCGTGTCCAGTTTGGATGTCAATTGAGTTTCAGTAAAACATCACAGCATGCTTTGAAAGAGAACGAACCTTAGGTAATGAAATTGAAAGGACGTCTTCTGTACTGAATTTTAGGAGCTTTTACAAAAGGATCGTCATCAGTGGTTTTCACCCCTATATATTCATCATCCAATTTCTATATTGAGAGTTACGTTCTTAGAGGAAAATTGTTCGATATTAATTCAATTTATGTATTTTACAGGATTTTATGCGTACAAAAACTTTTTTCAAAATGGCGTCTCGCGACTTTTAATGTACGCGACTTTTATCAGTTTAGGCTGCTCGCGACAATTAATACTCGCGACTTTCTGTGTACGCGACTATTTGTGACTTTAAGGTACGACATATGCAATGTCAACACGATAAGAATTATGAGGAACAGGATTCTTAGACACACACCAAGACCCAATCCTGGTTTCTTCTTTGAATGACTTGATGAGGAATCAGGAATTGTTGCTAGAATATTGAAGTATATGTTAGTTTTTTATTCTATTTCGTTCTTAAAGAAGCTGACATTCATTTGAATTTCCTTTCACACTAATAGGGCACCCCAATTTGACGAATTGCTTGGATTTGCATAGTCATTTCGCACTGCTTTGCACCTCAACATCTGTCTTGGCAAGGCTGCAGGGAGTGAGAGAACTCTTCAATGGTGAACAAACAGAACTGGTTGATGCAGCTAATGCTTTCAACGATATCAATCGACATGCATTGCTACATAACACAAATATTTTGCTCCCAATAGTTGCAATCTACGTTCAAAAATACTACAGCATTACTTGTCATTGGTGTCTTTGAACTGAAATCATCTGAGGGCACAACACAAGGAGATCCCTCGTGAATGGCGATATACGCTATTGATTCAAAAAAAGAATATTGCAGCAAACTAGTAGAAACGTAAACGAAGAAAGTAGAATTGGTATCAAACATAGCATTAAAGCAACCTCAAACCACCTACTCATGCTTTAGGTGGTTATCAACACAGGTGTTCATTTTTTTTACAGACAATTCCTGTTATCGAGCTTGAACTAGTTGAACAAGCTATTCGATGCTAATTTATTCCTGCAATTACTGGAGGATAATTCGTAAACGTGTTTACTCATCAAAGAATTGCACTACGAAGCAATTCTGGGATTTCCTGCGCACACTGGGTTATTCTTAGGTTCAATTATAAAATGAATCAAAACTAGGCACGATGTATAAATAGATCTAATAAAATTTAATCAATTCCACTTCGCTTTATGATTTAGTGTGATCTAAAGTTATAAGCTAATTTTAGCTAATTTTAGCAATCGCTAAAAGATTCGCAGAGTCTAGTAAATTTTTAGTAATTTCGACATTGCTGGTTGATAGATATTCAAAATATATAATAAAAGAGACGACTAGATAAGAAATTTATATAACAACAACTTCATCATCAAATGTTTATCAAAGCTGTCTGAGCCACGGCATTACACAACAAAACATCACAGGTCTACATTACAGGTCTACATTATCAACCATAAAAATGCCGGGTTGTTTCCTTAAAAGGGCACTCCAGTCTTTGAATAGTCACAGGATGTGATCGTGTCGATACCACTGTCCTTGCTGCTGTCTCTGCAAATGGAAAAGTATTGCCACACCATTGACAATTTTTCAAGGTCAGAAGTTCCAAATAACAATGGCAACCGTCCACCTCTGCAATGAATAAAGTCCATCCCTGGATTTGTTCTTATCCGAGTAGATGGATGAAATCCCATCTATTTTTCAAGTGATTTCAAAAGTGTAACACCAAAATATTCGATGATGAAGGAGATTTGGAACCACAATTGATGATTTACGACGGTCATATTTCTCATGTTAGCTTCGATACTCCTGAACACGCGCATCAAAGTCACCACATTGAAATTCCCACCCCATACCAAGATCTACTGCCACTGAATAAAAAGAAATAACTGGATGTAAGCTGAATGAATTCTGAGCTCACAAATTATTTAAAGGCTTTTTACAAGATGTTTGATTTTCTATTTATATACACATCCCAGGACAAGCTTGTTTCACCGTATCACGGCTCATCAGCTGGGCTAGTGTCTAGTATCTTTCAATTGAATAACTATGACAGATAGTTATTTTTATTTCTGAATAGACGAAACCTTTACCTATATTTTGGTGCATCACTTTTCTAATTTGGTTCAGTAGAAAAAAAGTTATGGTCAAAAATCTGGAAATGATCCTTGTAAAAATCTTTGAAAAATGCACAAAAAAAACAAGCAAAATGTCTCAAAACAAGATTTATGTTTTTATTTCAAACAAGAAAAGAACATACACAATTAAATATGCTAAAGCTTATTTTTCTTATTCTCAATAATTAAGTTAAGTAAAAAGTTTAAACTTTTTCAACATTTTTTTAAAACTTCATTCACTGACACTTTTCATAAAGGCTGTCTTGTATGAAACATTGAGAAGTGCCGCAACTCCATGCAAAAAAGAGTTTGGGTATGCATCCAGTTTGCTAGGGTAAATATCACTAAAGAGGTGATTGCACAAATTGTGTCTTTCCTTTCAATCCCCATAGCCTTTTCATTAACATTATCGAATTTAATCAAAGAATATCGCAGGAATATTTTGTTCGACTTTTTTGTCTATTTTTCAAAGATTTTTACAAGGACCGCTTCCAGTTTTTTGTCCATAACTTTCTTTCTACTCAAGCAAATGAGAAAAGTGATACACCAAAATATAGGTAAAGGATTCCTCTATTCAGAAATAAAATCTACTATCTTTCATAGTTATTTAATCGAAAGACATTTTACCGATACATTCAAGTACTAAAATTCATATACGTCCGTTTAAAACGAGATGAAAAAAAAAACGTGGTGAAAAGAAAATAAGATTACTGTAACATTCAGTTGATAAATGCATAGTCTTTCCATTCTGTCTGAAATATTTTTCTCTGCAAACACATCTAAGTCGATCTTTTGTAGAGACACTGTTTGTTCCACAACTTCGTGCATGGTTAATTTCCAACTGGTGGTTCACATTCGGTTTGGTTACAATCTACAAGCAATAACAGCAATTTATTAAAAATAACATTTATTAAAAATAATGACCAAAATACTTTAAAAATAATTTTTGCGTAATCAAGAAATCTTTTCTCGTTTTTATTCCTTGATTTTGATTTCCAAATCTTCCTTTCCCAAAAAGAAATACTCTTCAAAAAGAACTCGATGAATACATGGTTTTAGCTTTGTATAATACTTTTGAGTGCACATATTCAATTTGATTCGTCCATGTTGTTACACCGACAAATCTAGTAGTTCCGACAAATGTAGTAAATTTTCTACGACAAATGTAGTAAACGCCTTCATGTGTTTGGCCTAATTATGGCTCATTTCAATCTTCAAGACGTTTACTACATTTGCCGTAGATTTTTACTACATTTGTCGGAGTTACTACATTTGTCGGTGTAACGCATGTCACATTTTCATCAACGTAAATTCTAAGAAAACTTGTGACTGTTTGTCTGGTTATTTTTCACCTGAAACCACAACGCTACATTTTGTAGTTCTTTGTTTATGTTATTGAAAAGTTTTGGAATATCAACAGATTTGTAGCGTCAGCAAACGTAACTGGTTTCAGTATTGACAAACAATTTACAAAATCGTTTACATAATATTAAGAAAATATCATAATATACTTAACTAATGAATATAGTGTTTGATGGAATGCCTTTCCACGAGCTTCTTCGCACTAAAGAACATCCTTCCTTTTCAACTTCTCGCAAAATATTTCTTTTGGAAAAAACAAATAGCCCATATGTAACTTCTCTAAACAACTACTGGACTTCTCGTAACATCGATTTTTATCTAGCTCCGTCTTTGATGTTACTAAAGCCACTATGCCCGCATCGTCACTTTTTCTTTTAAAAGAGAAATACCAAAAAACTCATAATTTCACGGGTGTGATCACATGCAAAACGAACCTTGAATAATTATGTTTCCGATTGAAATATGTTTCATGTGATTGCTAAAAAGAGAATTACCATAAGCTACACACGTAATTTTCATTTTAACAGAATTGCGTAACATTACATTACAATAAGAAAAGATAAAACAACAGCAAAGCGAAAAATTTAACTTTCCGACTTCAATCCTAATATACTTCCATTCATGACTGTAATTATTGTTTCCTCTTTTCAAAACTCACATCAATTCTTAGATGTTCGAAAACTGATTGACACATATGCACTTTAGCGAGTATCCGTTAATCTTTCTGTTATTCGTACATCTATTTTATTTTGACTTTTCTTAGAATTTCGTTAAAGGATGACCTAACCACCATGGAACAAATCTACAAAGGACCGGTCAACAGCAGTTTCTTAATTGACAGTTTCAGATGATTTGCTTCTATCCACAATGTGGACACACCTTGTGGCGCAAACCCTGTAATAGTGCAAAATGTTCATATTATATGGCGTGAAAATTGTGTTGTAAAAACTTTGTTACAAATACTTAATAATTTCTAAGAAAAATATAGATGCTCTGTTGTATGTAAAAGTGTGCGTTAAGTGCAATGGAAACTCACGCCCTCGATAAAATAAATAAGTCAATAAACAAATAGATAAATTAATGGAGAATTGTTCCTCAAAATACCAGCATTCTTTCAGTTTCTAAAGCAATTTCTATGGAGAGGGTTATTTTCGCGGGTTTTTGTGGTCTATATGATATTTTGTATAGAGCTGAAGTTTGTTCGAGATCTTCTATCGGAGCACTATGCAAACAAACACAGTGATGATGCAATTGCTTCATGTCTTTTGCACAACACAAAAAGTACCAGTTGCTGTCAGGTGTGAAACCCAGTGATCGACATATATCTGCAAGAGACAAAGCCCAATGGAAACCTGTTTTAGGGAAAAAATTGAACAGGGACCTGTCCCCTAAAGCAATATAAAATGGGTCGAAAGGCATCTAAAAACTCATCAAGAAACAACTGTCGTATTGCTCCGTCGTCGGTGAAAAGAAATTTCTCATCAGAAAACTCATCAAGATGAAAGGTTTGTAACATTAAAACTGGGCTATCACTACAACGAGACATTTTGAACCAGAATGTTTATATTTTGTCTTTAGTCCTGATTACCATCAGTCTCATAATCTCCATTTCATGCATCGCAGAAACTGCTGTTGTATTCCGATCAAGAGTGCCGTCTTGGCAAAGTTGCAACTCAGCTGAAGCGGAGTTTCAAAAACTCAATGTTATGAACCTGCATACTGCCATAAGAACAGAAATGCAGTTGAAGGTATAGTTTTGAAAACATGCTTGATTACAGGGAAAGCATGAATGCTGGAAATGGAAATTTTAAGCTGTTTTTTTAAATGAATATACCGAATTTCAAAATAATTTTTACATCAATAGAAAGCCATTGTCAAACTCTTTCGACTAGTATGTTTTTGTGAAAAATGAAAAAGCGGTTTTTGAAAAAATAAGGAAATTGTTTTGGAACTACGTGCTAATCGACCATTAAAAATTTAATTACATTTTTCCAAAACATTTTCCTTATTTTTTCAAAAACCACTTTTCATTTTTCACAAAAATATACTAGCCGAAAGAACTTGAAAATGGCTTTCCATCGATGTAAAAATTATTTTGATATTCGGTATATTCATTTAAAAAACAGCTTTGAAATTTCCGTTTCCAACATTCTGAAACACAACTGTGTTGTCAGCACCCAAAAGACGGGAATTTATCTTCTTGCATTCCTTTTATGATCGTAGTGCGTAAACGCGAATACTTCGTCCTCCAACAAAATTCTCGATTCAATCTTCAGTGCATACAAAAACGTGAGTACAATATGTATCCCTGCGTCAATAATAGAAATGACAAGTCAAAAGTGTTTTAGAAGAAGCAAAGCTAAATTCCAGTCCTTTGAACTATTTCAGGAAACTGTGATTTTATCAGAAACGAGACAAGTGCTAATCAACTTCACTGCAGTAATTTCAAACCAAAACAAAACAACCGCTGGAATAAAGAAGATTCTCGATGTTGTCCGTAGCATAAGCACCTCCATGGCTCTAGTGAGAAAGGTAACTACAATTCAAAATGTATTCGTTTTCCTGGAATCTTCTTCAATAAGTGATAAATTGAAAAATAGGAAACCTTTTATAAAAGATCGGACATTTCTAAGAAAGTGTTGTCAAAAATTTCGAGAAAAACACTTAACTTCGAGTTCAAAGTTTCCTCAGAATAAGTAATCCATCGAAAACCTTCTACAAGGCATCAGTATACTTGTTTCTTATAAAAGAAAAGTGTATAAAATTGTTTTTGTGCGTAAATATTGGTTATATCTATTCTACAGTAACGCAAAAAACAAACGTCATCTTTCATTATCGCCATCTTTATTTTCAGAGTTTATTGAGTTGTGTTAACAAGAAAGTCACGCAGGAGAAACCTCTGAAAGTCATTCTTGGAGACCCCAACAACAAAAATGTGAGCCATCATGTGTGCATGGCATTGCATCAGATAAAGCGTTTCACTGAAAGAATGGAGTTCTCGTTTCGCCAAAGAGCTTTGATTATGAAGGGACGAAGGTGCAACTGCGTATGAGAAGAAACAATGATTTAACACAGTTTCTACTTTATTTTGTCATATTTATATGTTTAGCTACGAATATCAAGTTTTTCCATATTGTTAAATTTTTATGAAGGTTTTACTCGTCCTGAAATAACTGTCTAGGCTCCATGCTTTGAGTTCTTTTATCGAATCCTAACAAGATAGTTGTAGCTATTCTGATCACAGTAACAACGAAACTATGCTCACTTCTCCAACACCAGTTTTTAGCCTACGCTTCAGCGTCTGCGAGATCCAATTATAACGCTATATGAAATCTAATGAAGGAACGCAGCCTTCAAATTTCTAAAAATTTTACATATCAAACATTTAAAAATACATTTTTTGGTATTTTATCAGTTAGTTCATGAAGGAATGGTTAATATTCAAATAGATTTACATAAAATTGGGACTTTAAGTTACTTTTACTAGCTGCAAATATTGGCAAATAAAAATTACATACATGTTTTTGTCGTTTATAAAACATATCAATTCAAACCTTCTTATTACCTTTCTCGTTTGATAGCTAGCGAACACGTTCTTTGTTCATTAAGACTTTCAAAGTTCTAGATTTAAAACAACAGTCATTTCGAATGGGTTTTCGTTTTTTGAAATCATTACTAAAGCAGTTTTTAGTTTTTTCGAAGAATACGCGTGTTTTTCTACATAAGATCTTATACAATTTTATGAAAAAACAACAAACATAGCTATCCATATTTACACGGCTCACGCATGTATATATGTAATAAGCCTTTCGTCAAAAGAAATAATTTGTTAGTGTTTTATAATTAGACCCCATTTACGCGAACGAATCTTTTTAAAATATTTAGACAGGTGGTGATTTTTGTTTTGATTTTGTTTCGGTACTGGACTAAGGTGCTTCAACATGAAATAGTTGGTACTATTTCCTAGATTGAAACTTTTTCGTGATATACTAAATTTTTCTCCAGATACTTCTCTACTGGATGAAAAAAATATATTTTTTAACTATTTAGCCACTTTTTAATTTGCAATGACATCACAGATGACGTCATTTTTAGCCCATTTTTGCCTGATATCTAAGGAAGTAGGCTATTTAAGATATGGGTTATAATACTTTTTTAATCTTTTTTTTTGATGCTCTTCGAATAGTACAAAACGTTTCGCAGTTTGACCCATTTTATTTTGTAACGCGACCCAACACTATCACGTCATCGTGACATCTAAGACATTATCAAAAAGTTATCAGGTGGAAATGAAAACCTGACCATCCAAGGACCAAGTATCAATCATAAAATAATTGATTACACGGCCGCCAGTTTGTTATTAAAATATCCGTTCTGCTTTTAAAGTAAACTAGCCGCCAAGGCGACGTCGCTCGCCGCCCATGTCCACCTGCTCTGTATCACTCTATCAATAAACGTCAAATTTCCTTATAAACGGCTCGTACAACCAGAAGCAGATTCGAAGTCACAACCTCTGGTAAAAAAGTTACGCGCTCTAACATGGGTGCTATCAAACGTAAGGGGGAAATGGTTTCTCTTCTTAAAAAGATCACACGGGAGGCGAGAAGAAAAGGCACGTGCTAAATGAATCAAGTGAATAAAAAAAACGTTCGATCTGATATAAAATAAAATAGATTAAAAGAAATCGATTAAAGACAACTATTATGACAAAAGCAAAAAAAAAAATATTTTGTTTTATGATACTCTTTTTTTACCTATAGGTTTTTAAACATTTTGATTACTCGAAAAAAAAGTTCACCCGTCTCAGACAGTCAGGCAAGGATACGTTAGGATACACTGGCAAACCGAGATGCTACCACGTTCAGCCACGGCTGCTTTTTGTCCAAAATGTTTTATCAGTTAGTTTCTTTGTATTTAGTTGATGTATTGTTTTCAAAGCCAAGTCAACGTGGAATATAAAACTAACAAAATAATAAAAACGAAACGTTATTCCTATTAGTTCATCAGCCAAAAAAAGCTATGTTCGATTGGGGTTGCAATGTATTTGCTTCGAACTCACGTCGCACACAAAAAAAGAAATAATTTCGCTCACAACTCAATCTACCATTTTGCGTGACTTACAAACAAACAAACGCACAAACAAACAAACAAACAGAGAATCGGCTATTAATATATAGACTAGCCGCCAAGGCGGCGTCGCTCGCCGCCCATGTCCACCTTCAGCCTGCGTTGGGTTCACGAAAAATAAAATTAGGGATTTGGCAATAATAAGTGTGCCCATGTTGTAGAGCTCGAAAAACTGATCAAAAAAATGTATGGGATCGTTTTGCTACGACGAACCGTTACGGAGATATTGTTGATCAAAATTTTGATGACGTCATAGACCCGTCCCCCAAAAAAATTAGACCCAAATTTTTCGTCATTCTATCGCCTGTATCGCCGACCCCAAAAAACGTCAGTTATCCCTATTGGTTACCGAGATAATTTTCCCTAAACGTCGCATTCGATTAGGGTCTCAATACAATGGTTTCACACTGACGTCGCACAAAATAAAATGAAATAATCACTCTCACAACTCAATCTACCATTTTGCGTGACTTACAAACAAACAAACGCACAAACAAACAAACAGAGAATCGGCTATTAATATATAGACAAGATTCGCAAAAATGCGACTATATATTTCCCCAAAACTGCCGTTTTAAAAATTATATACTGTGTTTACATTGATAACCATAAGAAAAAATATATCATTTCGCTATACACCTACAATGATACAATTACCAGCAAAATAAACATTATTGACAAGTCAGCCTGATACTGAGATAAAAACGTTGTCCTTACTAATCAGGGTGGAATTGAATTTGATAACCAGAAGAAGAACTTATTTTGAACTTATTATAAACTGAAGATGGTCAAATGACAAGGTTTCACTTACAATTCTTGCTGAGGATTTAAAAAGTGAATGAAAAATTACTATGGCTATTGCTAAAAATTATATGACCGAAATGCGACTAATATTTCGCCTTAACTGAATAGTTTTTTACAGAATATTAACAACTGCATCAAAATGTATGGCAATGCGATCATAATAAACATATATTCTTTATTCTTGCAAAAGCTTGACAAGTTTCCTATCTCTTGTACCATAAAATCATGGAAAACCATGTAATTCAACGGAACAGTTCCTTTTTGTAGCTCGAGTTACTTCTTACAACATTATATAAAAAAAGAAGGACTTAGAATGTCAATTTATAAAATTAAATTCAAGTATTCCAAATAAACATCTCTGATACAAAAAATATGTTCTCGCAAAGTATTTCTTCAGAATAAGAACTCCTAAACATACTGTCAATGTGGTGAATGACCTTCCTAATTAATACCAAATTAAAAAATAAATAAACAGTTTGTGGTACTGTAATGAAAATACATATCAATCACCAAATCACCATACGTATTAGCTGAAGGCAGATGTTGGTTTTCTAGCTTGATTGACAACACAGGATGTGTAGTGCTTTTAATTTACAGACTGTTATGTTGGAATGTGTTTTGAGTTATATACGTTCGTGATAAGAAGGTAAATAAGAAGAGGTTGTTCATAATTAGGAAAATTGACAGTATAGGCCGATGAAAATTTATAATAGTACCGAATCTCCGACCAGCAGGATCTCGGTGATTACAATAATGCAAAACGGTGTATTTGATGTGTACTCCAGCTATGTATGGCCCAGAACAAAATTAATGAAAAATGAATAATGAAAAAATGCAGCAAGACATTTTCAAGAGATACGTGATGCGAAACTAATTCAAAATTTCCATCGGCCTAATTTTTACAAAATAAAACATATAGGTATATAGATTATTATATATATATATATATATATATATATATACTCCTGGATCAACCTTACGGAGACATGCTCCAAACTTCTGCCTTAAGGTGACATGGAGAATAACAATGGAAAAGGAGCACATCAAGTGACTTGTTCAGTAAGAATTTTCTTCCTCAATAGTTTACTACAAATCACACGTTTCCGTGTGCCAAATACAAGTTAACTGAAGAATATAGAAAAAAATGCGTCGCCATAACGTTTTGTTGTATATATTCTCTGTCGCCTTACAGTTTTGTAACACTACATCAACCTAAAGGTAACAGATGATGTTGCCTTAAAGTCAATTCGAGAAAAAACATACACAACAGTACTTAAGAAATAATAACACAAAGAGCATTGGTTTAAAAAACATACTCAACAAAACAAATAATACAGTACAACCTCGTTAAGTTGGACTCTAAAGGGTCCGAAAAAATCGATATCACTTAACGGCAGTCTGACTTACGGAATTTCATCTTAAGCCACACTCTGCATAGTTAGTCTGAAGGGGGACAAGGTTTTAATCTGACTTAAACTATAGTCCGACTGAAACGGTGTCCGTCCTTACAGAGTTGTACTGTAACAAAAAACAACAACAAAAGAATTCCGTCTTCTAAGGAATAACTAAAAATACGAAAGTACACCTGAAATAAAACTATCTATCTTCACACGAATATTGTTTCATAAAGCTCATACAGCATTCATTCCCATTGCCTTTGCTGTCTTTTTTCGTTTAACCATTCGCAGTCGTCGTGTGTTTACTATTCGCGTACGAACCTGGTTGTACGTTACAGAATATTGTTTCGCAAACTTTTCCATATCGGCACGAGCTAAGGAAACATTTTGGCGAAAGAAATTACATAAATATGAAGGGCAAGGGTATAGATTATGAAACTGAACTGGTAGCAGCCTGTGTTACATCACCATGACGCAAGAGTACTAGATTCCAACTGGAGGCCCTCTCGTTTCAACTCTATTGTATCACTAAATTTATTCCAAGTCAAAAAATTATTAATCAAACACCAAATTTATCGGCTATTACATTTACAGTGAACTTTAATTATTTTAAAATATAACAGAAGCTATCGCAAATTGAGGTAGGTATTGAAAATCAGGATATCAGCGCAGAATATGGATTGTGTTTATTCATTAATCAAGCAATCTGCTTGGTTCGACATCTCATATCTTCGTTTGAAAGAACAAGTCATTACATAATAACAAAGTTATGGCGGAAAACTTGGGAGATCGCATCTTGCTGGGGAAACCTATAGTGCCGGCAAAAATCAAAGAAAAGCGATCAATATTTGGGTTTAAGATTATCCAAATCAAAACTATTCGATCGGAATAAATTTTCGCTCTTGGAATTTCACATGTAGCTAATAAGTGATATGTCCGAATATTTTCAGAGCCATAAAAAACATGTGTTCGTTAGTCCCCAATTTGATGGTAGTTAGTTAACCTCTCAATCATGCATCAGCTGATGGTATATTTGGTAAATAGCATTTCACTCACATTTATCGACAGAATAGCGACACTGATTTTTTGGTGAGAGGTTGTAAAGGCTGTAAAGACATGATCGAATTCGTTGAATTTCAAACAAGCATCAAAATCTGAATAATCAGCACACCACTCAACTTAAAATTTAAAAACCTCTGAAAAATCAGAGTTAAAAGCTAGGAACAAAAGTAAAAAGAAATCTTACTTGGGTATCCTTTCTCCATTTTCAGATATTCTGCAAAAGTTATCTCAAAAGCCTCTATACTTGTTGAATCCCAAATATGATAATTGTGACCTAAGATAGACAGAACCAACATTGTCAGCAGCATTTTTTCATGTTTTGGAACGTATTGCAATAAAAACAATAAAATATTGACAGTTCAGAAAAGCGGATTGTTGTTTTACTTAAATTGTGGATGGAGGTTGAGGTGAATTTAGGAAACCACAAAATAAACGTCTCAAGCTAGGACGGTCTAAAAATTTCTACTTACGAATGGTCTTGTTTTTCTTTGCAATCGACCGGATATCAAGATCAGATTCAGCCTCCTCTAAATTTGCATGTGATTTTTTTAGCAGTAAAGTACCAGATCCCATATAGGTCTATATATTTTTACTGACAAGTAATAATAGCTGATTACGTTACAATTTTTTTATGGCAGTTCTTATTTAAATGTTACCAAACTTTTCAAATCTCTCACATATTCAATATTAGATTTTTGTTACATTAAACAATGACTATGGAAGGTTGAAGAGATACATACTCTATATAGTTACCTTTTTACGATGATTATGTTACATTTTTTCATTCCTAGAACGTATTATACCTGCATGTTCATCGTCAGGATTAAAGGTGATGTCATTATCATCACTTAATTCCTCTTCATACTTCGAAAACTCTACAAAATAAAATGATATCAACTGCAGATGAACTGTTCCTGTTTATGCAAACAATTTTTTTTATCTTATTTACATTATTTACTTCTATATAATAATGTGTCAATAAAACTTCATTTACTTAATTCATTGTTTCTTTTCAAGTTTATAGGTGAAAAACAAACTGAATTACAGTTTATTTAAAATCTCAACCCTCACCTTACTCAACTTGTTGAGTATTTATTAGATTTACTCAAAAATAATATGAAAAATGAAAAATGAAAATGTTTGATATTTGTTTTATGTTTTACTTGTAATTTTGAAATATATTGAAAACAAAAAGAGCAAGAAAAAATTAAGAGTTGTAACTGTTATTTCACAAAAATTATGACAGTACAGGAAAAGTACTTAAATTTTGAATAGAATTTTAAATTGAGTTGAATTGTGAACTAATATTTCAATAATATTTCAATACATGTTAGAATCAAAAATAGTGACTACTGTAATTCTTAAGGGAATACTTCCTCAGGTAGGGGTGCTTAATTAACAAAAATATCCTTTCCCTAAGGTATTTCTGGGGGCGTTGGCAATTATTCAGTCACACAAGGCATCAATAATTTAGGCAAGAACAAATACCTTTAAAATGCAACAACTTTATGTTGCTACAATTCCATTAGGCGAAAGTTTTGTATCAAATTACAAAAGTAACCAACATTGTGGCGCAATGTGAAGTGGATTCAGCATTTCAGAAAACAAAACTACATTTACCTGAGGATTCATCATCAGGACTTTCGTTGGCATTATCAACTAGAAAAACCAATTTTATAAAATAAAATTACAAAATTATTTCCCCATTAGTAGGAGACTGCACTGCTAAATTTCAAGACTAAATGGATGAAAGAAACCTTTTTCTTGTCTTTTTCTCTTTGGATATTTTCTACATTGAGCATTTCTTTGAAATAACTTCCTATCTACAATTGAATATTCAATTTAACATGTATATTGGTATGAGTTATGAATTTTCATCATCAATACATAAGGAAAACAACTGAAATAAAATTATTAAAACGTACAAAGTGAAAAAAGAAACTGAAAACATAAAAAAGACATTGTTTTTACCTTTGGAGATGTCATGGTTTTTACAGTCTTTTGTTGTAGCAGAATGGATTTCTATTAACAGTGGCATCCATTAAAGAAATGAGAATAAATAAGAAGTAGCCGCCAAGGCGGCAGTTGAGTTCATGGATATTAAAATTATGGAATTGGCAAGGGTAAGTGCCACCCATTTTGTGGAGCTCGACAAACTGATAAAAGAAAATGATTTCTCTCACAAGTTACATTTACCATTTTGCGTGACAGACAGACATACAAACAAAATAAACAGAGAAGCAGCTATTAATATATAGATAAATCATATTAACCAATAACATTGTCTTTACCTTGGGAGATCTGATGGTTGTTTACCTCTTTTGCAGCTTTACTCGCCTCAGGCTGTGTTGTCAAATTCTTTGATGCAGTAGAATGAATCTGCAACAACCGTTGTGCTGTTGTTTTTAACTGCAAAGAGGCAGGTGGAGCCTGATATACTTCTTTGTTCATATGTTCCGAGTGTCCAAAATGCTGAAAAATCATTTCTTGCTCTTTCTTGGATAGTTCTAATTTTGCAAGAATGGACGCAACTCTATGGCGATTTTTGGTAGCGTTAATAGCCCCTTTTAAGTTTAATCTCTTTAGAATGTCATCAATGCAATGCCAGCCACTAGCATGACCACGGCTGTTTTGAGTACTGGCAAAAATGTAGCTATTTTCTTTATGTACACCAGCCTCCTCTCGAATTTTTGAATCAGTAAGATAGTTCATTGCTTGCACCGTTTCAGACGGAAATATTACTGGCACTAGATGGTCACCTCCTTTACCAGTTTGGTAAGTAATCAGCATGGTGTTGCTATCAAAGTCTTCAGGAGCATCTTGCTTCCCGATCCATTCCCCATTAACTGCTTCAAGCCATTGATATATCTGCAATCTAACAGGTTCTCCTCCTCTTCTAGCACAAAAAATGATTAAGGCTGTTGCAGCTGCAGAGCGAATTGACACAAAAGATTCCATTGGATGCCCATACACATCTATGGAGCACAAAATACTGTGACATTCATCTATCAAGAGCTTAACATCATCTTCTTTTGGGAGATTAATGGGTTTCCTCAGGGAAGTGTTTCTTCGATAATTTAAATCGTAGTAGGCATCACCGAACATCTCATTCTCGAAGAGCTTCAAAACTTTCAAAAAATCAACAATTTTATTTGACATCTCATCATTACTCTCAACAAGAAAATGCCCAATTAAAATCTTCCCAGCTTGCTTCAATAAATTCAAAATAGATATCTTCAGACCACTTTTCTGTCCAGATACTGAAACTTGCTGTAACTCAGCATCAGGTTTATCACACAATGCATTGATAGCTTCACCCAAAATATGCATTGATTCTTTCTGGAACATATCAGCAGCATTATGTAGTTGGTTAGGCAATGTAACATTAGTCTGTTTCTTATAAATTGAGAGAAAAGCTAAATACAATCTGGCTATCAATCTCATTCTACTACGCACCGTTTTGCGCCCTTCGGTGATTTTATCTTTTTTTCTTTTCAGAGAATTGAAAAGTCTCAATCCAATAGTTAGGACAATTTTGTCTGTTTTTATATAATTTCCAACTTCATCCAATAGTAGTGTACTCAATATCTCTGCATAACCCTTAGGATATTGCTCAAATTCCATTGGCCGATACAAAGCATCCATTGGTATCAATAATGCTATTCCCAAAGATGGACAATTAGCCTGATGCCGAGCTTTAAATGCCTTTGAATAAAACCCCTTACAGCCGGAGCACATAACCGGTAATTCTTCTTCTGTATTGAAATTGCGTCGTTCCCTCAAAAAGCCTTCTTCTCCAGCTTTCAGCCTTTCCAGATTATATTGTTGAATACCTTGTCTTCTCATCATATCTATGTTTCTATCTTGTTCCTTGGGATTCATGGAAAGTAATGGCTTCACCGATGCTTCATCTTTATGCTTGCTTAATATGTGTCGTTTCAATCTTGTCTGGGGCTTTTTGCAAATGAAACAGGGTCTCTCAGGCTTTTTATAACATTCTTTCTTATCTGGTCCATCTTTTGACTTATTCATAGGAGCTTTTTCCTTTGATCTTTCCCTCAGAAATTCATCATTAGATTCTACCTCTGCATTCCTTTCATCATCTGTATCAACAACAGTAAGTACATTTTCTATCACAAGACCTGAATCATTTAAGGGAGTTTGCATTTCAAGATTCGGATCGCCCCCACCAAAACTCATATCACCATTGAACACCCCAGGTAAAACTTCAGGTTTACTATACTCATCACAAATGGATTGTTCATCATCAGATACATAACTAATCAAGTCTTTCACTGATGCAACTGAATCACCTTCTGAACTCCAGTCAAAATCTAAATCAATTTTAGCATTCAATACTTCATTTGGCCCACACTTTGTCGATCCAACTATTTCAAAATGAAAATCCTTCAAATTATATTCATATGTAGTGTACTTTTCTCCAGTATTCAACATACTCTTATGTGAGAAAGCTATGTTCTTGCTATCACATGGAAGACAAATATCATCGGGCAACTGTTGCAATACCACAGGTCTCTTAAACCCAGCTTGTGCATGTAACAGCTTATCTTCTTCTAAAGGAGCATAAGAGTTTACAATCTTCATGTAATTGACTCCTGATACAAACAAAGTTGCAACATTGTTCTCAAATGTCATGGACTTACCAGCAGTATGTGAGGTACTCATATTTGAAGAATCTATGTTCTTGTGATCAGATGGAATGTGAATTTGATCAGGCAACCGTTGCAAATCCTCAGGTCTCTTATATTCGGCTTGTGCATGTAACAGCTTACCTTCTTCTAAAGGAGCATCAGAGTTTACAATACTCATGCCATTGACTCCTGATACAAACAAAGTTGTAACATCGTTCTCAAATGTCATGGACTTACCAGCAGTATGCGAGGTACTCATATTTGAAGAATCTATGTTCTTGTGTTCAGATGGAACATGAATTTGATCAGGCAAACATTGCAAATCCACAGGTGTCTTAAATTCAGCTTCTGCATCTGACAGCTTATATTCTTCTAAAGGAGTATTTGAGATTACAACATTTGTGGTTCTTAGTATTGATACATACAAAGTAGCAACATTGTGCTCAAATGTCATGGACTTACCTGCAGTCTTCAAAATACTACTATCTGCAGAATCTATGCTCTTCACATCAGATGGATGATGAACTTGATCAGGTAACTTTTGCATATCCTCAGGTCTCTTAAATTCCGCTTGTACATGTAACAACTTATCATCTTCTAAAGGAGCATCAGAGTTTACAATACTCATGCCATTGACTCCTGATACAAACAAAGTTGCAGCTTCGTTCTCAAATGTCATGGACTTACCAGCAGTATGTGAGGTACTCATATTTGAAGAATCTATGTTCTTGTGATCAGATGGAATGTGAATTTGATCAGGCAACCGTTGCAAATCCTCAGGTCTCTTATATTCGGCTTGTGCATGTAACAGCTTACCTTCTTCTAAAGGAGCATCAGAGTTTACAATACTCATGCCATTGACTCCTGATACAAACAAAGTTGTAACATCGTTCTCAAATGTCATGGACTTACCAGCAGTATGCGAGGTACTCATATTTGAAGAATCTATGTTCTTGTGTTCAGATGGAACATGAATTTGATCAGGCAAACATTGCAAATCCACAGGTGTCTTAAATTCAGCTTCTGCATCTGACAGCTTATATTCTTCTAAAGGAGTATTTGAGATTACAACATTTGTGGTTCTTAGTATTGATACATACAAAGTAGCAACATTGTGCTCAAATGTCATGGACTTACCCGCAGTCTTCAAAATACTACTATCTGCAGAATCTATGCTCTTCACATCAGATGGATGATGAACTTGATCAGGTAACTTTTGCATATCCTCAGGTCTCTTAAATTCCGCTTGTACATGTAACAACTTATCATCTTCTAAAGGAGCATCAGAGTTTACAATACTCATGCCATTGACTCCTGATACAAACAAAGTTGCAGCTTCGTTCTCAAATGTCATGGACTTACCAGCAGTATGTGAGGTACTCATATTTGAAGAATCTATGTTCTTGTGATCAGATGGAATGTGAATTTGATCAGGCAACCGTTGCAAATCCTCAGGTCTCTTATATTCGGCTTGTGCATGTAACAGCTTACCTTCTTCTAAAGGAGCATCAGAGTTTACAATACTCATGCCATTGACTCCTGATACAAACAAAGTTGTAACATCGTTCTCAAATGTCATGGACTTACCAGCAGTATGCGAGGTACTCATATTTGAAGAATCTATGTTCTTGTGTTCAGATGGAACATGAATTTGATCAGGCAAACATTGCAAATCCACAGGTGTCTTAAATTCAGCTTCTGCATCTGACAGCTTATATTCTTCTAAAGGAGTATTTGAGATTACAACATTTGTGGTTCTTAGTATTGATACATACAAAGTAGCAACATTGTGCTCAAATGTCATGGACTTACCCGCAGTCTTCAAAATACTACTATCTGCAGAATCTATGCTCTTCACATCAGATGGATGATGAACTTGATCAGGTAACTTTTGCATATCCTCAGGTCTCTTAAATTCCGCTTGTACATGTAACAACTTATCATCTTCTAAAGGAGCATCAGAGTTTACAATACTCATGCCATTGACTCCTGATACAAACAAAGTTGCAGCTTCGTTCTCAAATGTCATGGACTTACCAGCAGTATGTGAGGTACTCATATTTGAAGAATCTATGTTCTTGTGATCAGATGGAATGTGAATTTGATCAGGCAACCGTTGCAAATCCTCAGGTCTCTTATATTCGGCTTGTGCATGTAACAGCTTACCTTCTTCTAAAGGAGCATCAGAGTTTACAATACTCATGCCATTGACTCCTGATACAAACAAAGTTGTAACATCGTTCTCAAATGTCATGGACTTACCAGCAGTATGCGAGGTACTCATATTTGAAGAATCTATGTTCTTGTGTTCAGATGGAACATGAATTTGATCAGGCAAACATTGCAAATCCACAGGTGTCTTAAATTCAGCTTCTGCATCTGACAGCTTATATTCTTCTAAAGGAGTATTTGAGATTACAACATTTGTGGTTCTTAGTATTGATACATACAAAGTAGCAACATTGTGCTCAAATGTCATGGACTTACCCGCAGTCTTCAAAATACTACTATCTGCAGAATCTATGCTCTTCACATCAGATGGATGGTGAACTTGATCAGGTAACTTTTGCATATCCTCAGGTCTCTTAAATTCGGCTTGTGCATGTAACAACTTATCTTCTTCTAAAGGAGCATCAGAGTTTACAATACTCATGCCATTGACTCCTGATACAAACAAAGTTTCAGCTTCATTCTCAAATGTCATGGACTTACCAGCAGTATGCGAGGTACTCCTATTTGAAGAATCTATGTTCTTGTGATCAGATGGAACATGAATTTTATCAGGCAACTGTTGCAAATCCACAGGTGTCTTTAATTCAGCTTCTGCATCTGACAGCTTATCTTCTTCTAAAAGAGTACTTGAGTTTGCAACATTTGTGATTCTTAGTATTGATAGAAAAAAAGTTGCGACATTGCGCTTAAATGTCATGGACTTACCCGCAGTCTTCAAGGTACTACTATCTGAAGAATCTATGCTTTTTACATCAGATGGATGGTGAACTTGATCAGGTAACTTTTGCATATCCTCAGGTCTCTTATATTCGGCTTGTGCATGTAACAGCTTACCTTCTTCTAAAGGAGCACAAGAGTTTATAATCTTCATGTCATTGACTCCTGATACAAACAAAGTTGTAACATCGTTCTCAAATGTCATGGACTTACCAGCAGTATGCGAGGTACTCCTATTTGAAGAATCTATGTTCTTGTGATCAGATGGAACATGAATTTTATCAGGCAACCGTTGCAAATCCACAGGTGTCTTTAATTCAGCTTCTGCATCTGAAGCTTATCTTCTTCTAAAAGAGTACTTGAGTTTGCATCATTTGTGGTCTTATTATTGATAAAAACAAAGTTGCAACATTGCGCTTAAATGTCATGGACTTACCCGCAGTCTTCAAGGTACTACTATCTGAAGAATCTATGCTTTTTACATCAGATGGATGGTGAACTTGATCAGGTAACTTTTGGATATCCTCATGTCTCTTATATTCGGCTTGTGCATGTAACAGCTTACCTTCTTCTAAAGGAGCACAAGAGTTTACAATACTCATGTCATTGACTCCTGATACAAACAAAGTTGTAACATCGTTCTCAAATGTCATGGACTTACCAGCAGTATGCGAGGTACTCATATTTGAAGAATCTATGTTCTTGTGATCAGATGGAACATGAATTTGATCAGGCAAACATTGCAAATCCACAGGTCTCTTAAATTCATTTTCAGGAACTGTCAAAGCCATTTTATCACGTTGGAAACTGGAGTTAAGTTGTTGATCCTTGTGTACTTCTTTTGAGTAGTTGGATGCCATCTCAGCTGCTGTAAGTGTGTATGGCTGCAGATATTGTTTCTAAATGAAGATGAGCAAAACAATACTAAAATGCAAATAAAATATCACGAAATTCTTTTTGTATTCTGGATGAGAATGGATGGAAAAACGTTGATAAATATGCCCTTAAAATCCCAGATGTAAGCCTAGGCCTTATTTCAAAGTCCAATTTTGTGGGGGACTCATAACTAGATAAGCTAAGGTTACCTAACTAATAATTTTAATTACGTTACAAATTCAAGCATGCAAATAAAAAAATTGGGATGATAAATAACAAACAAGATGAACATAAGATCGAGAAGAACTTGATTAACAAACTGAGAACAACTAATAAGTCTTGCCCTGATTTCTTTAACGCTTACCCTTTGGAAATGCAAAAATAACTAATGAAATCAATAAAACCATAGAACACATTATTATAATACAGAAATTTGGGAAATGTCTGTACTGGCAGTGAAAATGTTGTTCAGGTTCCATTCTGAACTAACTCCATTGAAATCTTTAAGATAGAAATACAATTTAATTTCAATAAAAACTCATTTTATAGTCAATATGCTAATACGGACATTTCCATGAAGAAATTTGTGTCAGTGCGCAAAAATGTACTGGTGAAACCTTTTTGGACTAGTTTGCCAGTGAAATTACCTTTTTGTTTGGAAGATTAAACACAGTGGTTTCAACTAACTCAAAATCTTGTTGTAGGGAACAGTGCTGGAAACAGTAATTAAGAGTTTTTTAATCTCAATTACACATCTTTTAATTTTTAGAACATTGTTTTGTTACAATTTTGTATTAGAGGAAGATCCACCAACGAAGAAACCTGTTATGCTATCGAAAATAAGGAAGATTCATGTGTGTTTTCTGAAAATGAACATAAACAATTTGGTCTTATTTTTTAATTAGCCTGTTTTCAAGCCAAATACAAGTCGACATGAAATTGAATCCTGTATTGAGCTTGCGTGATTATATTCGAATTCACATGTCACAGTTTGCGTGACATTAAAGAAATGATAAATGAACTGAAAAAAATCACACAGTTGAAGAAAGAAAAATAATTCAACACTCCATCATGCTGTTAAAAAATATTATTATGAAGTAATAAATTAACAAAAGAAAAAAATATCTGAATAACAACCAAGGTGGAGTGAAACCTTTATGAAACCATTGTACTGTTGTAGTACAAAATGAAACCGATAACAAATTCTGTAACTTGTGATCCATCTGGGGAAAAAGGAATTCATCATTCTCTTGGTGCCTTAAGCGTATTTAATTTAACAGTACCGTATTTGCCGGTGTATAAGTCGGTATTTTTTTACGTCAATTTATTGCTTAAAGTCAGGTGTCGACTTATACATCAGGTCAATTTCAGCATCGTTATTTTTATCATTATCGTTAAACTTAAAATCGTTAAAAAAAAAACATTCTTGCAATTGTTTTACACTCACCCTCTGTGCTCTGATCTTAGTAAATTAAGCGAACAATGAATGAATTATTGCGCACCTGTTCCAGTGCGCAGGTAAAAGAAAATGCAAAATTAATATGTCTCAGCAAAAAATGAGCAAATATGGTCATTTTAAGTAACTCGTAAAAGACAAGGAAACTAATGTAGTTTTGTGTATAACGCTGTCAATATAATTATTATGCTTTGCAATGTATTTAGTTGTAGAAAGTGTGAACCTGATAAACAAAATCATAAAGAACACAACAAATCTCACGAAATAACTCAACGCACATGTTTATTCTTGTATTTTCACGCCGGTGTGAGATCATGTAGATTACTTCTGCAAATTATTGATAAAATGGATGCGTGACAAGTTTTCTTTGCCACGAAAAAATTATGCACTTTCCACGTTTGATCAGATGAAAGATGATCAAGTTTAGGTTCGACTTATACACCAGGCTTGACAATCTAGCATCTATTTGAACTTTCATATTCACTGTTCGACTTATACACAAAGTCGACCTATACACCGGCAAATACGGTATATTATATTTCGAAATTTTTTTGAAAAACCTTTTTTCGTTCGTATTAAATTTTGCGAATTTACACCAAAATCAATTTTTTTTTCAAAACATGAAATAACACACTGGTTATGGTTGGAACACAACATGTTCATTAAAAGAAGTAGTGAAACCACCTGGTGTATATAAAAAATCGTTAGGACTGAAATTGATTGCAAACCTATACAGCTCTGGTTAACTGATCTAGTTCAGACCATTTTTACTTTAATCCTTGAAATGATAAATCCTTAAAATGATAAGTAACTTACAAATGCTCTCCAAACCATACTATTAGCATCCTCTCCATAATCATATCTAAAAAGTAAAGTACTAGAATATAGTTCTTCAGAAATTTACAGCTTTATGGAAACGAGTGAAAATTTCTGACCTGCTCCATTTGGCTATTCTTATTGTTATTATCTCTATTATTAGTGCAGATCAGAAATAGATTATTCATATGGATTAAAAAATATGATCTTGCATACAAACCATCAAACATTATCAAAAATGATTCACGTTTCACTCAGCATGATTATGTCATGCATGTCTTACAAAAATTTAGCCCATAAAGCTCCCTTAATAAATTACAACAACATTTCTCAATCTTATTTTTCAGTTGACAATTTGTATTTGTGGCTAGGATTGTCTATTATAACAGTAGAAGAAAATAAGATTAAAATCTTTTAAATAAAGTTTTCAATACTAAAACAGGAGGTTTTCATGTCGAAACGTATTATCAGGAAAAAACCTTTTAATAGTGAGGAAGTTGGGATTACATACATTAAACAATGTTTATAGACACATGCATAGCTGACTGGTCTTTCACATAACCTATCATCAATAATTATAAAATCATACATAATGCCAACAAGTTCCATATGAATTAAATAGAAACAGGTCTTAAGCTGGGTTTCCACCAAAGCTTTACCAAAGCGTTTACAATAAACACATAATTAGATATAAAATTTATCGGCGGCAGCAAAATGTCTGGAGCAAAAACTAAACGCAAACGTGTCGATTGAATTTTATTAAAATGTCTCGAAATGATAAAGTATAGAAACATAGCAGCAAATGAATTGTGAAGAGGAAGACGTACTTCATATTTGGCTATTGGAATATTTGCATTGATCATTTCTGTTAATATTTTAGCGTGTTGGTGGACACTAGGCTTGAAACTATACCTTAAGGTGACAGTTCCCTATACATTTTGTCATAAACATATCTCTCAAATTATACCTTAAAGTAACAGTTGTCATACTATCAAAACTCTACTTTAAGTTGACAGTTGTCAAACAAAACGTAGTTAACTACAAAGTAGAAACTTGTACAAAGATATAAACAACCAATGAAGCCGACAACTTAATACCTGATTTCTGTTCCTCTAGTTATCTCTTTCGTTGCAAACAAGCAAAGATAGGTTTCGTTTAAAAGGACAACACGTTTCATAGTCGCATTGGCATAACGGGCAGGAGAGTCATTAACCATCCTGCCGTATCCACTGCATTCATCAGTCGCATCAAAACTATAAGTCAGAACGTATCCTTCGTAATTTAACAGCTTGAAAAAAAAGACATTGGTACTCATTTAAAGTAACAGAGTTAGACTTGTTCTTAATGCACAGTTCCTCTATAAAACAAATAAGTTGAGTGATTTGTTTGTATTGCAAAAATAATAATCAAGTGATCATCAAGAAAATGCTCACTCACCATATCCATTTCCCA
Source organism: Turritopsis dohrnii (assembly GCA_027922465.2). Lineage (NCBI taxonomy): Eukaryota > Metazoa > Cnidaria > Hydrozoa > Anthoathecata > Oceaniidae > Turritopsis > Turritopsis dohrnii. Next base: position 262,093 of record BQMF02000520.1, read on the forward strand.
AAAATATCTTTAACACCATAATATATAAAATTTCCTTTATTTTGTATCTTGTACTTATTAACACGTTGTTCAGCTTCCTTTTCTGAAATTCTCTCTCCTTAAACACACAAAACAAATGTCAGGTTGATTATTATTATTATTATCATTGACAAATATATACACAGGATAAAACAAAATCAAATATATTTACTTAACATTATTTCCAAAATTCTGTTCTACCTCTGGGTCCTATAGCCACAGTATCTTTTCAGAAAAAAACCTGGGATATAGCTAACATGTTAAAAATGAAAAAATTTATCTGATACTAATCGGCAATGTGCGTCTTTTACATTAAACTTTTATTTTAGCAGTGTTGTAAATAAGAGATTTTTGGTTGGTCGGTCAAAATGAGCTGGGGATCTGGCCCGTAGAAAATGTTCGTATTTTATTCTCTGTAGGGCTCGCTATAATGCTCTTTCAGTTAGTTACTTAAGACAAGGTTTTAATCACATGTGTAGATACTCTTTAAAAACTTGCTCAACAATCTTGCTGAATTGACAACAAATTACTAGGTGTATTAAGTGATAATTCGTTGTTGCTAGGGAGAACGACCATCGTTGCTAAGGTAATTTTGAAATTTCCTTCGTTATACAAATTCCTTTGCTGACCTAACTAAAAATACGGAAACATAAGTGGTACCAGTAGGACTCCTTTTCATGCTATTCAATGAAATCAAAAAGGCATCTTAGTTTCCAGCTCCCTTAAAATATGATTTATCTTGACTAATGACTGGTGTCTACTCAATTACAGGCATGATGTTTCCCGGTGAAAATGTTTCTGATTGGTCAATTTCGCCAGAGTAGACTTGCTCGAGTCGACGAAGCATGTGGCGTATTTTTCTTTATATATAAGTTCCTGTAAAAAAAATTCTTATAAAAAAACATACATTGCACAGCTACGCATGTATAATTCTTTTGTCTTTCTGGTGTTTTATGTTTAGATCCTACTTACATTAACTAATCATTTTAACATTTATGCAAAGTTGTTGCTACCGTTTTGCGCCATCTGGCTCTTGTTTCGTTTAATTACTCTGTTTATTTTATCGGTATCAGATCGGAAAAAATATCTGCATAATTGAATAAACAAATGGTCACCGCACAGAAATCATAATACTGATGAGTATATTCAACAGCATGGTAGAAGTACAAGATATAATAACTTCTGTGATGGAGAGTGTTGCGAGGAGAAAATTAACGCAATGTTTTGGTTGGAGCAAAGTCAGATTTTACCGGCATGTCAATAAAAAAATAGATGTTTACATTATGAATCTGTTTAAAACTCTCAAGAAGTGCATGTGGGTAAAATGGAGAAATTTTTCAGAAGTCAGTAAATTTGGTTCGGTTATTGTAAAATATCTGCATTTATTTTGACCGACCAAGGCTCACTAACGTTCAGGAATAACCGATGACCAACCGTTATTTGTAACACTGTTTTAGGGAGTGATATATTTAGTTTAAATTTTAAATTTCTTTTAAGGACCAAGTAAAACCACGCTGGGGCAAGAGACACTTTTAGAGATAACTGGCGTTTTTGGGGTACAAGCAGGAAGGTGACGAAAAATTTGGGTCCAATTTTTTTCGGGTACTGGGGCTGTGACCTTATCAAAATCTTTTATCAATGAAACTCATTAACAGTTGGTTGTAACGAAATAATCCCATACATTTTTTTGCCCAGTCTTTCAAGCTCTACAGCATTGGTACACTTTCTATTCCTAATACAGTGATTTAATTTTTCATCACAGGGTTTGCAGACAAGAAAAGAGGACACATCTTTTTGAAGTTAGACTAATTAAAATATTTTTACCTGGGATGCTAGCATAAAATATAATTAAAATATAATATACCCTTTCTATGCTTCTGAATACTAACATCTCAAATAGTAAATCTAAATACCTCTGTACTCAAGAAGAAATTCTCCTTTTTGGAACTCAATTTTAGCAAACACACCGGATCCTAAAAAATGAGAACATACACATTCATCATTATCTGCACAAGGAACACTCATTAAAGCACATACTTTCATCACAAGTAAATGTTTCTTCTTTACACACTTGATGTTAATTTTAGGAAAGGACAACCTTTGATATTTTACATGATTGGAAAATATATAATACCTGCTTTTAACAACTTTGAAAACGAATAAGTAATATCATTGCATAGTAATCTTTTTTTGTGTGTACAGATTATTAAGAAACGAAAGGATAGAGAGTGATTTATAACTCAGAAAGTGAGATAGGATAACTTAATAAAAGTATGTTATCAATTCGTAAATGTAATATGAGGAGAAAAATTGGCGCGATGCATTTAGGAAAACTTTTTTTTATCTTTAATAACTTTTTCATAACTTTTACAACTAAAACATGTCCATCTCATTATGACTCTGGCTCTCATCATCACTATATGCATATTATTATTTGACTCACTCACTATCTTCATCAGTTGGTTCAGTTCTGTCATCTTCGTCAACCAGCGATCTTCTTAGGCTGACGTTCATAATCGTTGAGTTGAAGTTTCCTCTTTTTCTGCAAATGAATATCAACTGCACGCTCAATAAGATCTACTCCAAATCTGAATCTGACCAAATAGTGTTGCACTTGATATTCATTGCCATTTCAACAAAAGCTTATTGAATGAAATGACTAGAAGACTTTTCAATTTTCGTTCGATCGAACATGGCACGTCCTCGCAAGTCGAACAATAGGGCACTTGATGTTGAAGAAAAATGTATGAGAAAAAATATCCCACTCTGGAAATCATTTTTAAATAGAAACCAGGTGACTGCAATAAATTCTGCAGCATTTGTTGGCTCATTAAAATCAGACGCAATGCCAACGAACAAAGGATTTTTCACACGGGTGATGACAAATTTGTGTGTGCAATCAAATGTACGCCTAGGATTTTTTACGTTTGTGACAGCGCGTGCGATCGCACTCGTCTAAAGAAGAAGACTGTTTCGCCTGAGTATTCTCCTGTAACACCCTGTTTTCCTTGACTTTCTTATCTACCTTAAACTGCTACACAGTCAAGATTACACATTCAGAATATGAATTTATATACAGGCTTGAGAAAGGATAAAACTATATCAAACAAACAGTGAACAGAGCTGAATAAGCTTTTATAAACAACCTTATGAAATTTTTCCCTGATTTTGACCTGAAGAGCAAAAAAACTTTTGTCCCTGATTTTCCAGACCCTGTGAACCCTGATGTCAGAAAGCAATGTATAAAAACCAAAAGGAAATCTAATTACCATAGTCATTATTAGAAGGACTAAAATATCTAGTGTTTTAAGAAGAATGATTTACATGTTACTAGTTGGTGAATAAAGAACAATGACATGTAATTATCTTCCTTTTAGAAATTAACAAGTCGTTAAGCAAATATATACCTACCTACAAAGTCATTGATCTTTCTAAGCATGAAATTCTGTTCATTTGTTTTGAAAAGAGCCAACTTTTCGTCGATTTGGCCATCAGAATCTAAAATGACAGGCTCAATAACACACAGACAGAGCAATCGAGAAGTATGATTAAAGTGTGAAGTGATATTATCTGCAGCCAAATGAAATTCATGTCTTTATTTTATACCTGGACAGCACAGTGCTGCTGCCAGCTAATTTGCTTTTTTAATTCTTAAAGTACATGGCCAATTTACTGGAAAAAAGACATTTTTAAAGTATCTTGCTGTTTGGAAAAATGCAACATTCATAATACATAATCGAAGTTCACATTTTCTTCATCATCAAGTCAATTCCATTCCCAAAAACTAACTACTGTTGAACAATTAAATATGCAAACATCATAAGTGAAGATCCATATCCAAGTAATAAGAGAAAATATTCCCACTAACCAAATTTTGGCCTTTTACTACAACGCAGTCGTGAACGTTGTCTTCTTTTCTCTGCGGCCATCTTGAATAGAGATGCTTGCTTTCATGCTTGTTAGATAGAGGGCGTACAGAAATGAAGGAATTAGCGCCCCTACCAAATAAACGCCCCGGGGAAAAGAGTATTTTTTCCCCAATAATCGCCCCCTCTAGAACAAAAGGGGTGGTTACTTCGTGATATAGTAGTCATCATCGAGGGCCACTTACTTTGTGACAAGTGAACAACAATAAATATAGCTATTAGTTGTTATTTAAACGTATTCATTGCCTCAAATGCTCAAACTAACTTTCAATCTTGACAGAAAAAGATACTGATCCATTTCAGATTGATGAAATCAACATTGCGAGAGAAGCGCCTGATTTCCTTGTTGTCCATTCTGACCATGAGGAAGTTAGTTTGACATTATTTCTGACATTATTTTAGGAAAGAAAAATATTGAAAAAATACATTTCCCTTGTCATGATAAGCGCCCCTGCCTAATAAACGTTCAAACCTTATTGCGGCAGAAATTTGTCGCCTTAAAGAAAGTGTCGCCACATAGCATAATTATTAAAAAGTGTCACCTTACGTAGATACAATATATATTCCTATATTAACTTTATGGCGACAGTAGCTAAAAAATTTCTTTTAGTATTTAACATGGCAAAACAACTCTAAATACAGAAATCTTCAAGTTTAGGTTGCATTAGCGCTTCCTCTATTGATACTCATTCTTAACGAAAATGCTGAAGATTGACAAATAGGTTAGCATGTTAGTGCATAAATCTTTTTAATATTTCATATACTTTTTCACCATTTTTTCATTTTGATATCATGGCAATATCAGACAGATTGGATTATCATCTGCCGCTGATACACAGGTTTCTTTTATAAGAATACCTTTTATAAGAATCACGAGGCTAAAAATCGTAAAAATTTAGGAATATTTTAAGAATGGCCTTAAGGCTCCAAGTGTGATACGAAATCTCAGGATGGTTAGAGCAGCTACGTTCGAAATGAAATTTGACGTTCAAAATGAATACTCGGGGTTTTTTTTCGTACGTTATAAGAAAGTCCCTTTTCTTCCCGAGCCTCGATTTTCTTAAGGTTTCTGACCAAATGAGGCTGAGATTTTCTTAATATTTTCTTAACTTTTCTAATCTGAATTTCCTTTTGTTAAGACTTTGTTTTAATCATAAGCAATAGAAACATCAATTTTGGAAAAAAAATCACTTTCTCCTCCAAATAGCAAGTTTGAATGACAACCTTTTTTCCTTCAAAAACACTCCCCCGTTATCTAATGTCATAGAAAAGTCAGTAGGGAGAAGAGTATATTTGCTTGCTCAAAATGTGTACAAAACAAACAGGAAGAAAAACTATTGTTTCTGGAAAACTGAGGCTCGGCTTTTTCTTAACATTTCCTTAAGATTTTGAGGTTTTTGAGCCTCATTTTTCTTATAAAAATTTTTCTTATAAAAAACAAACGTGTATTGTTTTCCATTTTTCTATGTTTCCTCTTTTACTCTTGCAGTTAATCTAATATGCCTTTCTCATGTTTCGGGAACACTTTTGTGCAACATTGCTTGCTGACATTGTTGTGGGTTCCACTGTGGATGCTACTGGTATTGATGGATGATTATGGTCATTTTCATTTGATTTTTTTCAAAAATTATAATTTTAAAGTATTTCTTTTGTACACATTTGAATTAAATAAATATGTTTCTTCTTCTTTTTCTTCTTCTTCTTCTTCTTCTTTTTCTTCCATCTCATATTTAACAAGGAGTTATATTCAAAAAGGATATTCAAAAAGTTACCACTTCATAATATTATACCATTTACTCCTCTTCATTTTCTATTGTTAGTGTATAGTTAGGTTAGTGTGTAAAGACTTATACTAATCATTCAATAGAGACTTGTTTACATTGTGGTAGTTATGGTAGCATGTATATCCTACCAAAAAATCTATTGGGATGACCAAATTGCCCAGGTGAAAAATAAAAGAAATATAACACAATATAGTAGCAATTCTTTCCTGATAACATAAAACTAAGAATATTAACAAAAAATTGATTATCAAATTTACCAATTCCATTATAATTTTTCTATGGAAAATTTTTTTAGCTTTTAACTAATTGCAAAAAAGCACATAATTGTTTTGAGGTAATTGAAAATGTTCCACTAACTTTTTCCTTGCAAAAGATTCTCTATCATATGGGATCCATAGAAATTGATGAAAACACGTTGAAAATTTTAAGAACTTTAGAATGCTGACCAAAAAATGAACTATATTGGAGTGCAAAACAGCAAAGAGATATTGCTAAACATCAGTTATTTGTAACTGTTGTTAAAGCCCAACATATATTAGAAAGGAGACATGTTAACAAAATTGCATCATGCATCATCTTAAAGTAGAAAATTACATGTCGCCTTAATATATGGAAAAATGCCATTAATGTATACAATAAGAACCAATTTCATAGCACACACCATGACAAAATTGCATCATGTGTCACCTTAAAGTAGAAAATTACATGTCGCCTTAAGGTATTGAAAAATGCCATTAATGTATGTATACAATGAGAACCAATTTCATAAAAGACACCATGACAAAATTGCATCATGTGTCACATTAAAGTAGAAAATTACATGTCGCCTTAAGGTATTGAAAAATGCCATTATTGTATACAATAAGAACCAATTTCATAAAAGACACCATGACAAAATTGCATCATGTGTCACATTAAAGTAGAAAATCACATGTCGCCTTAAGGTATTGAAAAATGCCATTAATGTATACAATAAGAACCAATTTCATAGCAGACACCATGACAAAATTGCATCATGTGTCACATTAAAGTAGAAAATCACATGTCGCCTTAAGGTATTGAAAAATGCCATTAATGTATACAATAAGAACCAATTTCATAGCAGACACCATGACAAAATTGCATCATGTGTCACATTAAAGTAGAAAATTACATGTCGCCTTAAGGTATTGAAAAATGCCATTAATGTATACAATAAGAACCGATTTCATAGCACACACCATGACAAAATTGCATCATGTGTCACCTTAAAGTAGAAAATTACATGTCGCCTTAAGGTATTGAAAAATGCCATTATTGTATACAATAAAAACCAATTTCATAAAAACACCATGACAAAATTGCATCATGTGTCACCTTAAAGTAGAAAATTACATGTCGCCTTAAGGTATTGAAAAATGCCATTATTGTATACAATAAGAACCAATTTCATAAAAGACACCATGACAAAATTGCATCATGTGTCACCTTAAAGTAGAAAATTACATGTCGCCTTAAGGTATTGAAAAATGCCATTATTGTATACAATAAGAACCAATTTCATAAAAGACACCATGACAAAATTGCATCATGTGTCACATTAAAGTAGAAAATTACATGTCGCCTTAAGGTATTGAAAAATGCCATTAATGTATACAATAAGAACCGATTTCATAGCACACACCATGACAAAATTGCATCATGTGTCACCTTAAAGTAGAAAATTACATGTCGCCTTAAGGTATTGAAAAATGCCAATATTGTATACAATAAGAACCGATTTCATAGCAGACACCATGACAAAATTGCATCATGTGTCACATTAAAGTAGAAAATTACTTGTTGCCTTAAGGTATTGAAAAATGCCATTAATGTATACAATAAGAACCGATTTCATAGCACACACCATGACAAAAATTGCATCATGTGTCACCTTAAAGTAGAAAATTACATGTCGCCTTAAGGTATTGAAAAATGCCATATTGTATACAATAAGAACTGATTTCATAGCAGACATCATGACAAAATTGCATGTGTCACCTTTATGTGTCGACCAAATATACAAGATAAAAAGGAAACAATAAATTCTTAAAATACTGTATGACTTAAATTTCAGTGTTGTGAAAAATCAATGCATCAGATCTTATAAACTAAAAGTCAGATACGGTACTACATCACTTAGCCAAGGCAATGGAGCACTTACACATTGGTGCTTGAAATTTATAAAAATTGCTCAAGTTGCTATTAGTAATATTTATCATAAATGTAAAATCTATTACCAAGAGTGCTTTCTTAGTTGTGAAATATTACACTCACCCGACATTAAACACAAACTGACTTGACAGCAAAAGTGTTTGTTTAGCATATATTAGAAGCAATATGAGGTATACAATATATGAGTGCACAACGAGTGCTGAAATCAAATATAAACGAGGGAAATTAATACCTTAAACCATTATTCACCGTTATTAATATTATTAATGCCTTAATAACCATAACCATGTGTGAAAAAATTTCCACTGGCTACTTGGAATTATGTTCATCACTGGTCATCAGAAATCTGTTGAGCTGAAATTTCTATTTAAAAGTCTCCAGTAAGTAGGTTCTACAAACGCTTGGACATGAGTAGCTTTCCACATTTAAGGAACAAAGAATACATAGCAACAAAACGGCTGGCTAAAATTTGAGGGAAAGATAACAACACATCAACAGTTATTAACGCTTTAAAACCTGTGAGCGTATTAGATGTTTAGAAGATTATCTGGAGAAGGCAAAGACAATAGTTCACTAGTGATCCACACAATTGAAGTGTTCAAATGGTGTTAACGAATTGAGCAATGCTATAAAAAATGCTCTAATTGAATGCTGAAGAAGTAAATTTTCAAAAAAAACAAATATTCCAACACAGAAGGCCTTTGATAAACAACTTTTAAAAGACAATAGTTAAAAAAAAAAACAACAACAACAACAAAACAAGTCAACACACAACAAACAAATTGCACAAGGGTTAGTACACAAAATAATTAATACATTGAGTCAGGTTGCCAACAAACACTCAAAGGCCACAAAAGACTCTAATTTAGCAGAGACAAGAGCTTTAAATGGTGGAAGCTGCTTGCATGGCACCAGCACATGTGGCTGGATATGAAAGGGGAGCATTGAGAAATAACTAAAGAACAGGAAAACTTTAATGGTGGTGGCTAACCAAAATATGGTTGTCAAAGCCAATCAAAGTCAGCTAAAGGCCCTACCAGAGACATGTTCTGATGAAATCAGGAAGAGCAGTCCTTTAAAAAAATGATATAGTGTTTGCCGAAATATTAAATGGAATATTTTTAAATATCTATTATTTGAACGATAAGATGCATCTAAAAATAGCTGGCTTAAAACTACTTCATGTGGAAAAAATATGGAAAACGGCTAAATTTCGACTGGCTACGTGGAATTATGTTCTACAGGGATTCACCAATTGTGAGTGATTCAGATTCACCAAGAGTCTAAGGGGAGCATTGAGAAATAACTAAAGAACAGGTAAACGTTAATGGTGGTTAACCAAGTTTCAAGGAACTGCAAGGGAAGTAAAACTGAGCTGAATATTCCTTGAAAGCAGCATGATGCCTTAAATAAAAAATGCAGTCAGATAAATGGATATCACTGAAGATGATAATTCAGTGAGTGGTGTTATCTGTTATAAACATGTCAAGTGAAGAGTCAACATCGACAACCACCCCAAGCAGCTTATGTTATCCATAGTATGCCTTGAATAAGAAATACTGTATTTGCCTTACCAACAACTGGCATCACACAATCAACAATCAATTGCTACGTACCTTTGTTGGGATGTCAAGCAACCAGTAATGTTTACAAGCATAAAGCAAGCATGTTAGTCAATCTTACCAAGATCTACCAAAAAGATGTCTACTACTGCACTGCGAAATAAGGGCCATCTCTCATAAAAGACTCATCGGATTTTAAGAAATTAATGTCAATGAAGGAAACTCAGATGCAGATTTCGATTTTAACAAAAGTTTAATCAAAAAACCACATCCATGACTGGTTTGTACCCGCCTGCTGAAGAAGTTGTCAGCAAAAATGTAAGGGAAAGAATGTTGACAAGTTTGGGACACCGGCTGAATAGTTCAGCTGTAGTTCAGCAGGTCCTCGTAAACAAAAAACATTAACTCTGACAAAAAATGAAATAGGTGCAGCATGCTTTTGAATCCTGGAAATAAATAGGTCGACCTACCTCAATCAAATCGTGAAGGTATCACGAATATAAAAATGACATCAGATTTCAGTAAATTAATATTGAACTCATTCAAAATTTTATAACCATAAGGAAACACCAAACACCAAATCTATGTTAAACAGAGAAAACAGTAGATCTGTTTGACCAACAACAACCAACCTGGGAATAGATGAAAATTAACAACATGCATCTCAACATCTCTCAGAGACAAAAGAATAGAATAGAAAAGATAGAATAGAAAATTATATATGATATGGATTATCAAGAAAAGCTGAAATTTATTGAATGACATGCTCGTTATCAATTGTATGTATTGTATTCTTTAAGAACAATTACCAGGAATTCGACACACAAACAAGCCAAAATAGGCGGAATTGAAAGAGTCAGCTTGCTTCTGACACCATGATCTTAATGGTACTACGGAAGTACAAACTCTCAAGCAGAATAATGGAAAGAATTGCATGGATGGTGACATGAGTTTAAACTCATGTTACTGTGATTTAATCATCAAATGTTAATCCCATGTTCTGTCGATATTTTATTTTCAAAGTTTTGCCTACAGCATTAGAAAAAGACCAGTTAACGAAAGAAATTCCGACAAGCATGATGATAGTGATACTAATGATGACTGGACAAGCACCAACATCTATATAGTCTATCTATATAATATAGTCACTATTTCAAAAGAGTGTATACCGTTTGCTATGTCAATGAAGTTCGTTCACAGCAAGTTTAATGCTTCATCTATTTAGTTTCTCTACTGTGTAGTTGTGGGCATCCCAATATTGTGAAATATTGTCAAATAAGTAAATACTTATTTTGTATAATTCTCATGTACTTAAGACTGTGATACAATAAAGAATAGAGGATATTAAGTTCAAATTCTCCTTTCGTTAAGTAACAAAAAAAAAAATTTTTAATATCATACGTCATTTTTTCATTTATCATAAAAAGAATAAGTAATGTGAGAAACATGTACAGGCATTAAGAGGTACGTATTTTTTAATCATTTAATCAAAATAGCTGAGACATATAAAAAAATTGACTCAAGAAAGTTATTAATTTTGTGCTTATGGAATATTTTGTAGTAAGTGAAACTAAACTAGATGAAGGATTTCCCAATTCACTTTATAAGGGTATGATATGAGGACAAAAGAGATAGTCATCAAGGTGTTGCAGCCTCACGAATTAACAATTATAGAACCTAAAAAAGGTGCCTTAATTATGTAAATTAATTATGTACTTATTTGAAGAAGAATACAGAACTAAAATTGACCAATCTATTTGCTCAGAAATAACAATTAATAAAAAGAAACTACAGTACCAGATAAAACTATCACAAAATAATCGGAAAATACTAAGAAAACATCTCAGTATAAGAAAACAAGAAGAGGCAGTCATCAAGGTGTGTAGCCTCACAAATTAACAATTATAGAACCTAAAAAAAGGTGTCTTAAAAAAGGACTTATTTGAAGAAGAATACAAAACAAAAATTTATCCAATCTATTTGCTCAGAATAACCATTAATAAAAAGAAATGGGTGGGGCACAGTATTTATAGGCTGCTCAATCACATAAATATGGCTACTTTTGTTTAGTTGACAGACTGAATCCACTGTGCTAGCACAAAATATGATAGGTAACTTAATTATTTAAGGGTGAATTCAACATTGATAGAAAACTCAAACTACTGTACCACTAGCAGACGACACTGATTACCAACAAATAGTAGGAAATTACTGAGAATAAATCT